>CM046390.1:39442224-39669724 GCA_025413875.1 Rhododendron molle
CTCACTCTCCATCCTCATTTTCGTGAATTTAACCGGTTAAAACGTTCTGAAAAGACGCTTTTAGACTCGCGCTTCCGCTCCCGTACTCATACATGCCCACATACATTATGTGACTTAAGGGTCGGGACTGTAAATATTTTTTGCTGTAAAATTTACTCATCTCCTCCTCACTTCCTTTTCTCGCACCACCACCCTACCCAAGAGCCAGGCACATTTCTTCGAAAGAACTTTAATTAGCCAAATATTCGAGCACAATATGAATCGAGCGCAAATAATTTGGTTCATTCAATAACTCCGAGGGGTGTTTGGGAGCCTACTTATTGGCCTTTTCATTTTTAAATTTTTGACTTTTTGAATTATGGTCAAAATATATTTTAAATTTGATAGAGTGTTTGGATGATATGTGCAAAATGTATTTTGCAACAGGGATAGTGTTTGAGAGATATGTGATGAAAATGAATTACGGGTTAATTTTTTACCATATTGCCCTTGGTTATTTTTTTTATGGGAATGTGTATAAATAATGGTTTAATTATTTTCAATTTTGTTTGATAATTAACCAGAACCGTGGACCTTTGATATTATTTTCTTTTATGCACACAGCATATGGACCGTTGGATCGCCCATCATCTTTAAGGAGATAAAGTTGTATTTACCAATACAACAAAGGTACCATTGATGAGAGAAAAGACGAAACCACAAATCTCTGAGGGTAGTTATTTGTAACTCAAATTTGATAGAGAACCACTTTATTATTCTTGAAATCAAAGAGGTTGATGGGCGAGGATTTCCGGCGAGGTTAGATCGGCTTCTTTTTCCTCTCTCTCTCTCTCTCTCTTCAACAGTCGAGTGTGGTGAACAGATCTGGAGGAGGAGGACTGTATGTAATTACCCAATTTCATTCAAGGTATTTTGGTAATTGAACAAAAAATAGGAAAAGTCCAAAATGCAAAAAGGGCTCTTTTTCACTTCTTGCCTCTAAACACAAAAACGGTGAATGTGTTTTCTCAGATTGAGTTTTGTAATGAGGAACCAAACAACCAAAATAATGAAAATGTGAAAAGTTGGCGCCCAAACAGGCACCGAATCTATACCTCCCCAGCAGAACAAAATACACATGCTAGGAGCCTACGAGCTAAAAAGAACAATGAGAAAGAAATCTGGCTATCTAGTCCCAAACCTGCTTTAACAAATTTAATGTGAATCAGACTAAGAAAATGCAAACTAACACAAAACCACGAAACTTCCGGTCTCTAAGGTTAAAGAATGACATTGCTCTGTTCATGGCTAGAGAAAACCATAATTATGATGGGGCACCGAGGTATGAAGCAAGCCGCAAAATGTCACTGAAGATTCCACCGGCAGTGACTTGTGCCCCAGCACCTGGCCCTCGGACGATCAGAGGCTGCTGCTTGTACCTTTCGGTGGTGAATGCAATGATGTTGTCTGATCCGGAAAGTTGTGCGAATGGGTGATCTTTCTTGTATCTTCCCAATTTCACAGCGCCTCTTTGATTAACCACATCCACCACCCCAACATATCTCAAGACCTTCAAAAAGTATCACAAAATCATGAGAAGATAGAATACACACATGAAAATCATATTGTGGAAAAAATAGTGCCAATTACCTTGCATAGCACCTTTATTAAAAACTAGTCAGGGCCAACCCCTGTTATCCTCGTCCAAAATAAAAACTTCTACCGAAGTACCAACTAAATCCATTCCATTTCGGTAAGTACAGGGTTGCTAAATGGGGTCTTGTGAGTGCGTGTGCATGTGCGCACGCGCGTGCGTGTCTTCTCTCTTTTGTATGAGGGTGAAAGGGCAGGTAAATTAGCGGGGTTTTGCAAATACAAAATGCGACTGCTTTGGCTAATGGATTGTGCAACACTTTATCTAAAAATACTCACTTCCCCTGCATCCTCGGCATCCTGACGCTTATTAGCCATGTCTTGGTCAAATTGTGGCAGTTGTTGGAGAAATTCCTCAGCAGATGCACTAACCTAAAACAAAATCATCAGAAAGAAAAATAAAACGCTCTCAAGCAAGCTATTGTACAGATTAACCAAACTAAAATTACCTTTAATGGTTCAGGCACCAAGTTTTCGATAGGTATGTCTGAAAGTTCCAACTTTAGACCAGATTCTCTCGCAAGAATTATCACCTAAAGCGTAAAAAACACATGGTGAGCATTGAAATATCTCACTGAACGACAATAACGGTCACAATATTTGATTCTTTTTTTTCTTTTGTAGAGCAATAATCGAATTTCGATTGGCTAGCAAGTGTTTTCAAATCAGGATATATATCGTCTATCGTTTTTTCAATTGTATAAATCATATCGGGATACTTATTGTTGGAAGGGTAAGGCGTTTCTATTGTTTAGTTGGACAAAATTTTTGGGGGAGGAAGAATACTTACAAGAGTAGGGAAAGAGAGTATTTGTATTACACTTGAAAAGCTCTAGTACAAAGATATTTTTATATAAGATAAACTTTGATATTTCACAAGGATATTCTAGAGCTTCTAGAGCTAGATATTTTAGAGTTTCTTAAAACTAGATATTTATTTCTTCTTCAATAACATCTTCTATTTTGGATTTTGACAATTGGAGCTTTGTCAATTGGACTTTTTTGGACTTAACTTTCTTGTGCAAAAATACTAAATTTAGTTTATGCTTCAACAACATTAATCATACTTAATATACAATTAAAAAGTAGATATACCTAATAACACCAACCACCAACTATGCTTACTTTTTAAAAAAAGGTTTTTAAGAAGCAAAATTTCAAATCTCTCAATTGGGACCTATTACATTAATGCTTAAAACACAATCGAAGTATGGTTGTTTCTTCTATACAAACCCTTCTATCAAATGGTTTGAAAGATGCCATAATTAGATCAAACGGCTTAGATAAATGCATTTAGGGTTTTGCTTCTTGAAATAAGGTCCGATTTTTTCCTAATAAGTAATCATAGGATATGTACGAAATTAGGATACGCGTATAAATCATAGGATACGCAGTCGTATCGTAGGATTTCTGTACAAAAGAGATACATGGTGGGATGCGTATCGTTTTCTGAAAGAGACGATACATATCGTAGGATACATATAATGTATCGTAGTTTTTTAACAACTATGGCTAGCACACATTTAGTCGTATATCTAAGAGGCCAGTAAAAGAAAATTGAAGAGAACTTCACTCATTAAAGAGCTCATGAAATTTGCAGCTAGGGAGAGTCACTCATGACTAGTAAATATTCCAAAAGTCAGACTTAGAACCTATTACCTTCCTGGCCACATCCATTCCAGACAAATCATCTCTTGGATCCGGCTCAGTATAACCTGCCTCTTTTGCCTCCACCACTACCTCACTGAAAGATTGTGTTCCTATGAAATTGTTGAAAATGTAACTCAGAGTCCCACTGCATCGTTACATTCATGTAGTGAATACAAGTTCACAAAAAGTAAATGTACACCACACACATGAGCAAACATAATTAACATACATGTATGTTAGTTGAGAAATACATGTTACATTCATATCTTTGAGAAATACACGTGACTAACCTGAAAATGCCTTCAATCTGCAATATTTTGTCCCCCGTTTCAAGGAGACCTTGTAATGTGCTAATAATTGGAAGACCAGCGCCTACAGTAGCTTCGTAAAAGTAATGTGTGTAGGACTGTCGTTGAAGAGCTCTCAATCTCAAATACTGGGGTTTGAACAAAAACACGTTATGACAGCTCCAAGAGTTTTTCACAAAACAAGGGGAAAGAAAGACGCAGAATAGATTTTCAACAAGTACGGATTATATATTGAATGAGGCCACATCATTGGTGGGACATACAAAAAGTGCCACATATGGAGCCAAGTTGACAAATCTACGAACAATGATGGTCCAAACTTGCAACCATTTATTTAATGCTACCTGATCAAGTGGTCCGGAATTCGCCTTCTTATTTGGAGTAATTACGTGAATCCCTCTTCGCAACCAGTCATAGTAATGACTTGCAATGCCAGAGTCTGATGTACAATCTACCAACACCGTATTTGGAATAAAATGATTTCCATGCACATTTTGGACAAATTTCCCCAGGTCAGCCACTTGTCCAATCTCCTTTTCAAGTTCTCTCCATCTAGACAAGTCAATACCCCTGCAACCAGAGATATAAATTCCAAGGGTCATAAGTACTCATAACACTTGTACAGAATTTCTTCTTCTGTTTTCTTATGGTTTTGAACTAAAAATAAAGTCAAGAAAAAACAAATAGAAGAAAAGGAGCAGCCATACGCCCAAACCTAGCTTCTGAGAATAAACCACATGTACAGAAGAAAAGGAACCCAACAAGTAAATGCTGTAAACTAACAAGTGAAAGATAAAGAACATATTCGAGATATTGCACTGAGTTTCGAATTGCTCTGTTTTAGCCTTCCTTTAGTTTGAATGAAAACCGTTATATTGACACAGTAATCTTCAATCAGTTGTACTAGTTTCTCTGAGTAACAATTTATAAGAAACCAATCACTGCTCACATAAACCTCTTATGTTTTGATTATTTTCTTCTTTCTTTTTGAGAAAAAGGTTTCCGGATTTAGTCTATTTGCATATTCCAATTGAAGGGTTCATAAAATATCTTTCAATGTTTTGAAACAAGACAACAAACAGGAAACAAATGCAAACTATAGAAACTTGAACCCAACACCTCCCAGAAAGCTCAATATCCAACACAACAGTAATAACCACAACAACATAACATAACCCATCTAGTCCCCAATCATTGGGGGTATGGGCGGGGATGATTGGAGACAAACCTAACCTTTGGCAATATATGCACAAAGTGGCTGCTCTCAGAATACCACTGAAACAGTGGCCCCCCTAAACCTCCAAGAACCAAGGAGCTACAGGGACGTTTTGTTGTAGAACCGTGCCCCCAAATCAAAGCCAAATGGCATCAGAGAGGGCAGGCCTAGAGACTCAAATCAATTTATCTACACATTACCATGCTTCCTTCATTGACAGTCCAGAGCATCGGTATGCACAAGAATGCATGCTCTTGCACCATCTGCTACCTTGGTAGGGAGGATTCAAAACACCAACGATACCATTTAGAAAGGAAATAAGTTGGTAGACACTAGGACTTGCATGCTTTTAACTTGAACTTACATGTCACTCAAAAGCATTCTCCTTGAACCTGTGATTCCCATAACACGCAAGTCGATGTTAAACTTTTCCTTCAAGACTGCTGCCTGCCAAAGAGAATTTACATATCCGAGTCAGCGAGAAAAGGAATGTGCTATTGATTATCTTTATGGATGTCAATCAGATGTTTCCAGAATAACAGATTTTTTCTGTCATTAGTTGCATATTTGAGTGCAATGCAGAAGGGGGGAAAAGCAAGTTACTTAACCAATATCATATGATTAACCATGCCATCATTCCTGTCCATTTGTTGAGTAAGTTTCCCAAGCCTTTCGATCAAATTTATTCAAGTTATTTAGACCCATTATATCTCATAGTAATTTCAACCTAACAAAGTTTTTTCCCACCTAACTATGTTTTGTTCTACCGCACAATGTAATCATTGTGCTGTGAAGACTCGACGTATCCAAAACCTTTCAATCAACTTAATATTCAAGAATTTAGATCCATTATAACTAATAGTAGTTACAACCTAACTATTTTTGTTCTACTGCACAATGCAATCATTAGGGCTGTGGAGAGTCTGGAGACTCGACCTAAATAGAATATAAGGTTTGAATGTTTATTTCATGTTACTATGACAATTACAGTTGCATAACAATATAACTTTTAAAAAAAATAAAAACAACAGATTCCAAACATTAACTTCATGCTCTCAGAAACTAAAACCTACCAATCATCGTCAATCACTCAAAGAAGCGTCAAAACATGTACAGTCTAGACTCAAATAATTCCATGTACCAAAACACATCATGGACCTTATTTGTATGACGTGAGAGATAAAGAAGACATAATGTACCTGATCTCTGAGCTGGTCAAGCAACGTACCACCTATCAATCCAGGTCCAACAATACCCATTGCTATTGTGGTTCTAGAGAGATAAAACCTTGAGTGAACAGCCCTTAGAGCCCTTACACAGTCTTCTCGCTTGACAACCACAGTGATATTATACTCTGAGCAACCTTGGGCTATAGCACGGACATTGATATTAGCCTGTCGTACAGTAAGTTTTCGTAAGAATTTCATGAAACTTATGAGAAGCATATGCATGTAAACCTAGACACCGGGTTCCACAACAGGGAAAGGAAGTCAATTTATTTGCCCTGTACATATTTACCTAAAGTACACATGCCAGCAATTAAGGGGTAATGTCCACTTATCTTAAATTGCAGGGAAGAATTATTCTGAAGTTCCCTATTGGCATGCTAATATATGCTCACTGCACCCCACTTCCCTTTCTCTTGAATTTATAGGCATTGACAACATAAAAACACGTGAAGCTGAAAAGGGGGTGACAGCAGCCTGCATATGAAAGTGTGGCAGAGTGTAATACTAATTGACAACCACTTCACAACGTTCCAACCTTTGCAAGTGCATTGAAAAGTGTCGCACTGACTCCGGGAGTACTAGCCATTTTCAGGCCTACGGCTGCCAAAATGCTACAGTTTGGGATGACTGCAACCTGAGAAGATCAGGAACCATATAAGATGGGAATGAAGATTAAAGAAGTACACAAAATAAAATTTCTATAAGGCAGGAAATGAATACAAGATGATATGGGTGTCCTCAAGTACAACAGAAGTACAAGGAAAACTAATCTCAGCTTCAAGAATGTTAACAAAACACACGAACACAAAGTACAAGACCTGAGAAAGACGCCCAGCATCCAGAGCTTGACGAAATCTAGACTGTAAAGCCTTAGCAACAGCATCTACTTCCTTCTCAGGGACGGCAAAGCAGACAGAATGCTCACTGCTAGCCTGCATTAGGCCCAGTTAATGACCACATGAATTGTATAATACAGAAAAACAGACACCAGAGGATGAAGATACCTGGGATATCATGATTACGTTAGCTCCTACATCTTTCACTGCACTAAAAATATCACTAGCCGTACCAGGAACACCAGCCATTCCGGTTCTGCAAAAGAGTGTGCAAGATTCAGTTTAATCAAGAAAGGAAACTAAAGAAAATGAATAAAACTGAAAAGAAGACAAACAGTATCATCCTAGCAATACAAGCTCACCCCTCAACATTTACAAGGGCCAAATTATCTATTGTTGCAAAACCTTTGACAAAAGATTCCATCCCCTGCCCATCTTCAAATTCATTGACAAGAGGCCGGCAGATCATCGTTCCAGGTGCCGAGAGATTGAAGATGTTTCTTATAAGAATCGGAATGTCATATCGCATTACGGGAATGATGGTCCGGGGATGTAAAACATTTGCTCCAAAATATGACTGCAAAAAAAACACTAAGTTTTGTTGTTAAGAATGCGAAATAGCAAGTGCCAGCAACCTTGCCAGGTAGAAAGGAGATTAAATGGTCACCATTTCCCAGGCCTCTTGATAAGACAATGTCTTCAGTACCACAGCCTCGCTAACTGCAGAAGAAATATTCTTTAGCACTCCAACAAAACCCCAAACTAACATAATTGTTTGCACCCGTCATCATTGTAATTATACAACCAACATGTATAAAAGGATTTTCTCCATCTGGTTATGGAACAGAAAAGCACTCAAAAAGTTCAAGAAAAAGAAACATGTCATGTGATTCAAACACAAAAACTAGGGATTTGCACAACCTTTTCGTGGATCTGCACTATAAACACCATCCACATCTGTCCAGATTGTGACTTGACGTGCCTTGACCAAAGCACCCATTATAGCTGCGGAGAAGTCACTTCCATCTCTTTTCAGTGTCGTGGGAATATTTTGAGGTGTACTGGCTATGAAACCAGTAGCAATGATTGTCTTAGATGGATTTTGCGAAAACCAGTTATCAAGTCTTTTTTCAGATTCCAAGTAATCTGGATCAACTTGATCAGAACCAGTAGGATTTACAATAAGTACATCCCTTGCGTCCATCCAATTACAATCCACACCGTTCTGTGACAAAGAAAAGAAAACGAGAATAAGTTTTTATGACCTAACTTCCAAATCACAACTTAAAGATATTCTGGTAAAAGAAAAAGAGCAACTAAGCACAGCACCACCTTTCTGACAAGAGACGCCAGCATTTGAGCTGACCATAACTCTCCATGTCCTACGACAAATTCTGTAAAAGACTCTGTTGCATGGCCAGCTGCGTACATCAAGCACGAAATGAATTCCACGTCACCACCAGAACCCAAGGTAGCAACAATTATATGATTTGATAGATGATAAAGGGAAAAACACGTCTACAAGTTGCAGCATTCTACCCAAAAGAAAAGTTTATCAAGGATATTTATGGGAAGGAAAGCGTGGGGAATGGAGGTGCGGTGGTAAACCATAAGCAAAGGTTCATCATCCTATATCAAGAAATCATATTTAGTCAAATTCTCTTTCCCCTTGTTCCTTGCTTGGTGTCCGCATTTGCAAATGGGATATCACGGCAAGAAATTCAAACAATAAGCATGCATAAAAGACTTTTCTTATTATGCTAAGGAAAATAGATCATAATAAAGAGTTGTTTTAATACCTATATAGATTGCACGAAGCATCGCTTTAAGGTTATTAATGTCATGATACAACCGCGAAAGGAAAACAGCACGATCTTCCCCCTCAAGTAGATCAACTGCTGTTAACTTGTGCTTTTCTAAAACAGAATCCAATGCAGCTATATAAGAATCATCCCGAGACTGCGCCTTGTAGATAAGGTCATACATCATATCAGTCACCTTTGACATTGCAGACACAACCACCAACTTTCTTTCCGAATCATCATCAACAATTATCTGAGCAACATTCCGAATTCTTTGGGAGCTTCCCACACAGGTACCACCAAATTTATGAACAGACCAGGAGTCGCCTTTGGGAAACGGGACGTTTTCTACAGATGGTTCTTGTTTTTCTATAGATGATTCTCGCCCATCTGCCAGTAAAATCAATATTATAAATATAAATAACTGCACTGTATTCCTTGAAATAACATGACTTCAATGATCAAAAAATAATTGCCTAGTAAAGGTAGGTAACCTGTAACTGAAGCACGAATATGGAAGCTTAACAACTTCCTCTCCTTTCTGAAATAAGAAAGAAAGGCAAAAACCTTCAGCAGTTAAGAAACAGAAGGGAAAAGGTGCATCCAAGTCAAATTCTTCAGAAAGAAACATACAGCATCGCATTCCAGATAATATAAATCAGGGAAAAAAAGAAGGGAAAAGACCCTTCCAGAAAGCAAGGACACTCCCAAGAAGGAGGTGTGTCCATGCTGGGCACCAACATTCATCTACTGCCGACATGGATGAGCATGTCTGTGTTGTGTTCGTATCTCTATGCTGTGTTCGTTATTGAGTCCTGTGCCCAACTATGTGCTTCCTAGAGTCCCTTGAACAAACATAGGAATTAAATCGACACGTGAAAACAGGTTTTATAAATGTATATGCTCATCAATAGATGTAGTCATTTACCCAACCACTAAATAAGTACTGATAGTATATTAAGGTCCAGCAGGATGTAACACACAACTTTATCACGCTGCAGCAATTCAGTGAAAGACATTGTTTGTTTCTATGTATATTCACGTACTGAAGAATTCTAACGTATAACACATGAAAAGCATTATCCAAATCTATAGTTTCATGAAATATATACCACACATAAAGTGCCTTTAGTGATGATGTCGTAACTAGAGCCGGCCCAGGCACAAGGCCCACAAGGCTTGGGCCTTGAGATGCCCAATTTTTGGGGCACCCCAATTTTTTTTAGTATTTGGGTTGGATAGGACTCTTTTTAGGAAAGGCCCAGTCCAAATTTCAGAAGCAAGGCCCAGTCTCTTGAGCATTGGTACCGAGGCAATAGGACTTTCTACTTATAAAAGATTCTTTGCCTTCATTGTTTCCTTCAACTAGCGATGTGGGACTATAGGTGGGAGGCTTTGATTTGCAACTTATTTGTCCCACATCGAAAAAGCAAAGGCACAATTGGCAAAGTGCTCACCTATAAAGCCTTCTACTCCACCTGTTTGACAGAGTGGTTGCATGTCAAAGCAACATGTGGGCAGCCAGTATCGGAATTAAAATTGTATTGAAGGGAAACTTCAAATTTTGAAATATGTATATGTATATGTATTAGTCCAGGAGATTTAATACTATAGTTTTGGCTTTCTTTGACTTTTTATTTTTTTCCCTTAAAAATTGTCAAGCGTTTAGGGCACCATTCGAATAGGCCTTGGGCACCCAAATACCTTGGGCCGGCCCTGACCGTAGCCTACCCTTAAAGCTAACCTAAGGAGAAACAGTGAGATGTAAACTGTAGCAGGCCGAACACATTTCGCAACTATTCTCTGGCGTTTCATGCCAGCCGAACGTGGTTACGTGCTCGGCATCGAGCCAGAGCTTAGCGCTCCCTCACATGCAATTTCATCAGCGTTGGTCGAAGCCGACGACGCAGCACGCACGGGGGATCTCGCCGACGATTCTAAACAAAAGGCATCCGCACGTGGTCTACGCTGTGCTCAGCCCCTAGATGGGCTCGGCCACCCGCAGGGACACTGTTTTCCACGTGCTAAAACGGTTACAAGAGATAATGATGGGTGCACATGGGAGACGCCAGCTCACGCTGAAACGGTTACAAAAGATCTATCCAGTGACACCACCATGACGTCACTCAGCTTGTGCGGAGCACGTGTATGAACTTGGAGAGCAAGCTAGGAAGGTTCTATAAATAACAGAAGATTCACAACCCTAAGAGGTACACAGCATTCCCTACTCAAAACCCTAGCTCTTTCTCTCTTTCTCTGCACCATTCTCATCCTTGCGCCGGAGGGCCATACCGGGGCTCCTCCGGTGTGGTCTTTAGTCGTGCTTCGTGGTGCAGGTTGGGTGGAAGAAGCTAGACAACCCTGAACCAGCGGAGGAAGGACTCTAACCAGCGATCACGAGCCACACATAAACACAAGGCACATGTCACACTTTCTTGACATGGTCATGTGCAAAAGAGGACCTACCTATTAGCAATGCTACCAACCTCAATGTAGATGATGCCTTTTATAAGGCCAAATTTGTGAAAGGTTGGTGGATGTTGAATTGTGGATTGTAAGTAATGTTATAGCTACTGTAAAAACGTGCCATAAGGTAAGAGTTATCGGTTTGTGATGCAAGAAAATGCATGGTTTTGGGGATGGTCGAAGTAACCATGAGAGAATGCTTATAAGCAAGTAACGCAGGCTCTCGAGAGTATCCCTTCCTACTTCCTATCGGTGGCCCCCGCTTGGGTCTTCTTAGAAAGCTACAGCTGTGTGGAATGATTTATCAAGAAAATAGAGAAGAGATTGGTAGGGCACATTGATGAACCTGGATACCAAACCAACTTCACCCTGATATGACTAGAGAATATCATTCAACACTGTTCTTCCAAACGAAGGCAACAAAGATCCCGGCGTTGGCTGAACTTACATTCGGCAAGTTTATTCTACTCAACCAATTCATTCAAATAATCTTTAGACTGAATTCTCCTTCATGCATCGAAATAAACGTAGCACAGGACAAATTTTGGATAGCCAAACTGTAATACAGATTAAAAAGCAAACACCTTTCAGCTGAACACTAAACTTGGTTCCAATTATTTGCATCTGTAGCCAAACAAGAAGTAATAATTCAACAGAAAGAGGGAGAAAGCTATTTACTTGGAGATGGGAGAGGATTGAGGGATGGAGAGTTGTGATGGGTAGATCTTGGTGGTTGGATATAGTACGTCGCGTGACAGTGCAGTGCCCTGCAAAGAATGGGAGATCGAAGAAGCAAACGCCATTGGGATTTGGCTGCTTCCCTCTTTTGAGAGTTGCGAAAGAGAGAGGCAGCAAGAGAGAGAGGGAGAGAGAGAGGCTGCGCCAAATTCGAAACAGTGGAGGAATTGAGTTAGTGCTTACAAGGTTTGTTGTGTCTTATACTTTTGTCGTCGGTGAACGGGTTAAATACAGGCGTGCACACGGTCCTAGTCCGATTAGGATTGGTCTAATAATTGGACCAATTCAAACGGTTCTCGAAAATTAATAACCAAAATTTAATTTTATATGTGGAATCAAATCAGAACGAAATCGCAAGACTGGTCTAAAGTTCGATTCCAATTCTACCTAATTAGCATCCGAACAATCGTAAATTTGATAGGATAAAAGAATGATGGTAAGAAGGTATTCTGCTAAATTTACCTCCAAAAAAGGTATTCTGCTAGGATTAAAAAAAGAAAATTGATATTCGCGCTCTCAAAATTACTGATGACGCTCCATTTTTAACGTGTTCAATAATTTTGGGAGCGCGAATATCAATTTGCTAAAAAAAAAAAAGGAAGAAAAGAATTGAAATAATATAAATTAGGAATTTGGTAGGGCAAAATAAATCGTAGAATCTTAAAATTGGATAAATATTCGAGTAAGACAAAATAAAATTGGTTACACTCAATATTCTTAAGAATCCTATGGTTTGGGTTCCTATAAATATACTATTAGTATATTAAAAACTTTACTAACAAATGACATTTCTTCTCTAAATAAATTAAATTTAGCAATGAAAAGATTAATTTGTCAAAATAGGTGGATATATATATATATTCTTAACGGTCCGAATCGATTCTAACTACGAATATTTAATTAAAAATCAATAATTGAATCAAAATTAACGTTTTTTTATTTTTTGAGAACCATAACTTGACCAATAAACCTTAGAAACACACCAAATAGGATGGTTCGGTTTGGAACCGAACCAACCGATTTTATGGTTCGAACAGTTTTTCCCAAGCCCAAGCCCAAGCCCTAGTGTTTTACAGATACGAGTTTATCATGGAGCAAACCTCCGGTTCTGAACTTGCGAGTTCTCTGAGAATGAATACAAGGACGTCGTGCTTCGTTGACGCGCGTTTTACTTCAAGTAAACCTCCCGTTCTGTTCTGAACCTGTGAGTTCTCTACTTCTCTCTATATTGTCGAGTACAGCCCAGTAGATCTGGCTCATCAGTCTCACGCAGTGTCTGTCTAAATCATCACCCGCTCTCCCATTCTCGACAAGACAACAATGGCGAATCCAACCAGCTGCGATTCAACCAAAGGGTCCATTACTCACGTCATCTTCGACATGGACGGACTCTTACTCGGCAAGATTCCTCACCCCCCAAATCCGTCTTCTTTGATCTGTTTAAAACTGTCATTTAACCCTCATAATTGGTCTCTTTTCAACCGATTACCTGATACATTTTGGCATACTATATACTGCAGTCATATGTAACTTCCTTTGAATTATGTGCGGAATTGTTATAAATGTTGGGTCTTTTGTTCAATTTCTACTCTGGTTTGGGCCAAGAACGCCATACATTTATACATGTGTCTCCCATATGTGCGCATATACATATGTAGCCCTAGAACTGCTTTTATGCATATACATGTTTTCTTGGTTCAGTCCTTTAATGAATCGTTTGGCAGATTGGAATGCTTCGCCTTCTCTGACATAAAACTAAGGCCCACTTGCCAATTCCTAACCCTAGTTGGACTGGTTTGCAGCTTACTACTGATGCAAATTACGATGCATAATTTGTTAGTAGAACTTTTGATAACAAGAATGGTTCGGCAATAGGTATTGCAATTCATATATTAACCTTGAATCTCGTCATCTGCATAAACCTGGCTAACTCTAGCTTTCCTAATTCTTGCTCATGGTCAAATGACTGTAGATAACCTCTCTCTCTCTCACACACACACACAAGCAACGCATTTGGCCAATGTAATGCATTGGAGCATTTCCATGTCTATGTGTATGTAATGTTTAGGACATTTCTATATCAATATGGTTTTGTATTTTTTGCCTTTGGTCTTGTTTATAGTTGTTAATTGTTTCCCTTTGCATTTTCATTGGAGATTCCAGTTACTTAATAGCTCAGTTGGAGGCTATTAGGCTAAAACATCAATCAAACTTCTAACAGAGAAACTGAAATCTGATGCTGTTCTATTTTCTGCAGACACAGAGAAATTCTATACCGAAGTCCAGGAGATTATACTCGCAAGATACAATAAAACTTTTGATTGGTCTCTCAAGGCAAAAATGATGGGGAAGAAAGCCATTGAATCTGCTCGTATCTTTATTGAGGAGACTGGAATTGACTCTCTTACACCTGAGGAGTTTCTTGTAGAAAGAGAGGATATGTTACAGAGCTTGTTTCCGACAAGTGAGTTAATGCCAGGTACCTTCATTGAAAGTGAAAAATCCTTTATTGATTCCTAAATGGATTCATTATATCTTTTCTTTTGTAGTATATGTATACTTCTTCCAATCGGAATAAGTACCTTTACGAAAGGAGCGAAGGAAGACTTAACGGATTGTGGTGTCCTGATTTATCTTCAAACCCATTTGGACCTTCAAAACTAGTAGAGCATTAGCCTCTTAAGCTCACTCTCTTTCCCGGTATAAGAGGCCCCATTCTCCGTTTTCCTCCTCGCTTTGCACATTCTTCAACCTTCATCAGAATCCATAATCCTCTAGGCACAATATAGCTTCCTTCATGCATTGCTACTAGTTACTCGTACCTCTACTCTTATTCTCGTTTGCTGTCTTTTTGATCTTGTAGGAGCAAGCCGTTTGATAAGACACCTACATGCAAATGGAATACCAATTTGCGTGGCAACAGGGTAGGATTTATTCTTGTGATATCTCGTTTTTCTTGTATTGTTTCCTTTAGCAGTGAGATTTGGAGGACATACCTGTAAACCAGTTCAAGTACGGAATGGAAAGAATGTCACATCCATTACTAATTTGAAGATATATCTATCAGTTCTCACAAAAGGCACTTCGACTTGAAAACACAAAGACACGGCGAACTTTTTTCATTGATGCATCATATTGTTCTTGGTGATGATCCAGAAGTCAAACAAGGCAAGCCATCACCAGACATATTCCTGGCAGCAGCCAAAAGATTTGAGGTATTGGAGATGTGTTGTAGATGCCCTTATTGCATGATATATCTGTCTGTTATGCTAAGTCGACTTCTGCTGTGTCATTATTTCATGTATCTGTAATCTGTATATGCGTATTCTTCTCTTTCTGTTCATTGTTTCTTTCCTATTACACATTTAAAACCGCAAGACCTGGATCATTAAATTGTTTGCTGAACAGGGTGGCCCCATAGATCCACAAAATATACTTGTCTTCGAAGATGCTCCATTGGGAGTTTGTGCAGCGAAGAGTGCTGGGATGTAAGTGATTTAAGTAAAGTTCTTATTTTTCATACATGTAAGTTATCTACAGTCACATTGGATATACTCTACTTAAAACTTCGCGTTGTTTGAGTTTGAATTGATATAAAACCAGAACAATTCTTTGACAGATGAAAAATCAGTTGAATACTTGTTATTGGACCACCGACCACTACCTTCTGTGATTTTTTAAGTTGTATCTTCCCATTGGTTTTAATTGACTTTCTATTTCTTGGTTACCGTAAGTACCTTCTTGGTTGTTAATTTATGTGGGAGTATTTTCCCTAGTGGATTTTGACATGACTTGCAGACATAAGGCTCGGATTGGTTTGGTTTGGTTTGGTTTGCGGATGACATGTTACTACTCTTGAGGTTCTGTTTCAGCACTTTCATTTTCATCTGGCATTCTTGTCCTTTGAGTGACAATGGGTGCACATGCATAATCATTCAAAACACTTTGGATGAAAGCTGCTTCAGTAAATTGGATATTAATTATCTTCTTTTATTTCCCATTCCTTCTGATGCTGCACTATTACTTGTAAAAAGTGCACCTCCGTATAGACTACGTTTAATTTCTCAAGTTTGTGGTTGCTAATTATGTTCTTACATATGGTAAGCAGGACAGCAGTTATGGTTCCAGATCCAAGGCTTGATAGCTCTTACCAGGGAGGTGCAGACCAAATTCTGAGCTCCCTGTTGGATTTCAACCCTTATGAATGGGGTTTGCCTCCATTCGAGAAGGCAGCTAGTTAGACTCACATATAACAACTAGCTCCAGATTGGGAGAGAGTTGCCTTATTTATTGTTGAGGAGGTTCAACTGACCATTGATTTGATAATTTCCTCAATGCATGCATAATTGTTTTTAAGTGAGGGTTAGCTTATTATATTAGTTTAATGAAAAGGACAAGTTTCCATTAAAAATTTGTTGTACTCTGGTTCATTTGAAAATTTTAGTTCTTCGATGAAACTTATTCTAATTTTGATCAGTTCTTCTGGAATGGTAGCATGATGGTGAAGGATTGCCTTTGATGTGGCAAATGGAGTTCTACTTGGGATTGGACTATCTTGCAATGCTTCAGCTAATTCACAATTTGATTGGCAACTGGGAGGACAGATTAGAACTCGGAAAAAGCTAGAGACGCACGCAAACTCTCACCAACACTTGCGCGCACACGTCCTAACTCCTACAAAAATGGGACTTGAGATAGATTTCAATCCAAGTATTGGTAGTCAAGTGCCTACTAATCTCAGGACACTGTACCCCCCACCGCAATTTTTTAGAATCCAGACCCACCACACATCCCAAAAAATACCAATTTAGACTTCAGGTAGGCGATGAAAACTACACTTATGTAAAGGACTCGTTTTAAGTCAATGTCAAGGACCGGTGTTAATGTGAGAGGATACAACATCGACGTATTGTGGTTGGGGTAGTTGCGGGTTTATGTCTCTTTCAGGAAATCAACTAAGGTGGGTGTTTAATAATAACAACATAAAAGGTAGTATGAAAAATACGAGAGCACATTGGAGGAATCTGAACTGGAATGTGCTAAAACGTCGATCACATTCCATGAACTTCTGTAATAGTAATCGCAACTAGTGGGAATGTGTGGAAGACCACATGGTAAAAGTGGAACTAAGCTTGTCGTTTGTAGACCCACTCTATAAAAGAAACTTGAAATCTAATCTTCTCCCCAAGAATTTTATAGTTCAAAAATTAAACAATCGGTGGGTTTTTTCTAGCATTCTTTTAGTTTTGGAGCTTTTACAGCTGGGTTTGAATTTTAAATTCGGGGAGTGAAAAAAAGGATTATAAAAACAAAAAGAACGAGCAGCACAGGAAAATTTTCCAGCACAAACATGAATGATTATATTTCTCAAGGCAGCAAGGCTTTATAGTTTTACATACAGGAAGGAGTCCCAAATCAACATTTCCCACAAAACCACTTTCTCGCTCCTTAGGAAAACTTACAGTCGACGAAACCTAGCTGAAGGTTTCGTCTCATATATAAATTACACGAACCTAAAAAAAAAACAAAGAACTTGAAGCAAGATGAATGAAATGAATCGACCAACCGCACAACGATAAACCTGCGCCCATTGCTTTCAAAGAGGCAGTGGAATTCCGACTTTGGTTTTCTCACAAGCTTCTTTCGTCCCACAACGTATAATTTATACAAAGTTCTCTCCCCGCGTTTCCTAAGGGCTCGTAATGACAGAATAACTACCAAACATCACGCAAATACCTCCCACTCATTTGCAAATTCTTTACCATGCTCTCAGCCTTCGAGTTGTCCAGAGATCCCTGAAATAAAAGATCAGATGAATCACAAATGAAGCACAATTTTGAATTTGCCGCAGAAAAAAACAAAAGACTAAACGGATATGGATTGGGATTTAGACGCCAACTTGCATCTAACTTCCAAGCTAAAAGATGGACTTCATATGTAGGGAATCTGGTGGGAAGTGGAATAAATTAAAACATTTTTCCTTTTATGGTTAGTGAGGTTACATTTTGCTCCCTGCAAATCAATTTTCATACCCCTTGAACTTTCATTTCTATTTCAATGTAGCCCCTCGTCATCACTTATTTTGCGGGGTATGAAGGAATTTTCACAGTGAAAAGGGAATTAAATTGCAAGATTCAAACTGCTCAAATTGACTTCCCACCAGAACTCTGGACCAATGGCGTAATTAACCCATGGAAAGATTTCTTTCTTTTGCAATTTCAAGGCCCAAATGGCCCAAGGACAATTCTATTGCAGTCACAAATATAGTTGTCACTGGCAAGTTGTTGATGTGTGAAAAGCAACTCCGTTGGTAGGGCTCTTGGTCCAGGACGAACTTCCCTCGCTCCCTACCCCCCCCCCCTCTTTCTACCATGAAAAGGATGCTTTGGTTGTTGCACCAATGCAACAACCCTGCTACAATAGGTAGGTGGAGACCAGAGACTATATAACCGATAACTCAACACAATATTAAAGACGTACCTGCTCTTGCACAATTGTGTGCAGGGTTCGGTGGACATCCCGGGCCATACCTTTGGCATCCCCACAAACATAAATATACCCACCTTGAGAGATAATGTTCCAGATATCTGAAGCCTGGAACACAAATGACACAAAGGGATATCCTTAACTATACAAGCAACAAGTGAAATATTTACAGTAAGGTTAATTCGAGAAAGTGCCATACTTTCTCTGTCATTTTATGTTGAACGTATTCTTTAGTGGGACCCTCGCGTGAGAAAGCAACAATCAACTCAGAAATTGCACCAGCTTCAACAAAGTTGTTCAGCTCATCCTCGTAAATATAATCCTGCAGAGATTGAATGGATTTGATCAAAAAGGTTACAAAAGGGTTACAAACAAGTACAATGTTTTAGGAGGCATTATATACTACTCTTTCCGTTCCAAAATGAGTGACCTTTTGGGACTCTGTGTCATTTAAAATGCTTATATCTTTCGATTTATGAAGTTTTATGTGATTTTGAAAACTCTGTGTAACAGAACTAATTAAAATCTATCAAACAAGATCCATATTGCATATTTTTTAACATTCATATTGAAATATATAAGCAATTGAAAATGACACGCTTTCCCAAAAAAATCACTCATTTTGGAACGGAGGGAGTAGATCAGTTAATTCTAACCATTTTCCGGTTCCGGCATCCAAAGAATAAGACGGCAGGTCCCAGCTTGGCTCCAGCTTCTTTCAAAGCTAATCTTTCCTGAAATATGACTCGACACATTAGGTTCACTATTCTTCGGTAGCAAGCATAAGGACAAAAATGATACATCATGTCTTTAGAGTTCAAACCTGAAGGAACCCCCTAAAAGGAGCCAATCCTGTGCCAGGGCCAATCATGACAATGGGCACTTTAGTGTCGGTAGGAAGCTTGAAGTTAGATTGCCTAACGAAAATGGGTGCCCAGCTGCAATCACGGCTTTCCTCCAGTGGCACAGCATTCTGTAAAAGCACCAAAGGAGGATGGAATGCTTTAGTAGATTGCAAAACAGATTAGCTCAAAATTACACAACAAGACAGGTATAGAAAATTGGCTTTGTTCATGCAATAAATTTAGCTAATTAGGCCATGACATTAGTCCACTCGTCAACTTACAACTCCACGACCAAAAGTTAGAATACAACTATAAATTTATACCTTCATCCAAGTTGAACATACACCTTTGTGAATCCGTCCTGCTGGTGTTTTCTCATAAACTAGCGCACAGGTAACATGAATTCTAGATGGTGCCATCCTGTACAATACAATAAGATGTTGTAAGCACGCTACATGATTGGAAGCGAACAATGACGTCACAAGGAGAGCTCCCATTCCACTATATTCCACTAAGAGTCCATTACCATCTCCAAAGACTGGTAGCATAGCATAGCAAAAAATTCGTAAGAGGACTAAACTGACAACCGCTAGTCATGTAAAGAGGTGAAATGGTAGAATCTATTCACCTGGGGGATGATGAAATTGAATAATATCTGGGCTGCAAGCGTGGGGCAACTGATGCAAAGAAAACTCCAAGTGGAGGCTTGGCCGATGAGAATTCTGCCATGACTTCAAGGAGACTTCTTTGACCCGCAACTACCCACTGCGTATATTCCTCCTGTAGATAGAATGTGCCCAATGCCCATTTAAGTACGATAATGCGACATTGTTTGATAAGAAAACTCAGAACAAAAAGATAACAAACCTTTCCAGCTGGAGATGCAAGATGTCTCAATCTCTCAGCTTCGCTTGGATCCGAAGCATGAGCTGCCAGGGCAACTAATGCAGACTGCGAAAGACATGCAACGAGAAGTCAACTAATTGGAATACACAAATATTCTATCATCAACGCACGAACAAAAACAGCAGACTACCTTCTTGGGAAAGGTCAAAAGATCCGAGTATCGAGTCAGTGCAGTTCTTAAAGTACAGGGTGGAAAAGGAGGGGGCAAAGAGCTTCCACTAAGAGGTGTTCCATCCTCTTTATCAGTGTGAACTGAGAAATATGTATGCGGTGATAAACCCAACAACCTTTCAGCCTCCTCCACAGTTTCAATCAAATTCTCACAGTACACACCAACATGATCGCCAGTATCATATCTGAGGAGAAAGGAAGAAAATAAAAATGAACGAACATGGTTATATATTAATTAAACCTGCACGATCTCATCCGCGGTTATTTTAAATTCCAAAGGTAGTTGTTCCAGTTAAAGATAAAGCAGAATAAATTGACAAAGTTTGTTATCACCAAACTACAATATCCTTCTCCAGGTGAAATAGGATTGCAACTTACGCAAGTCCAGTGCCAGAAATGTCAAATTCGAGATGGGTGCAAGAACGATCAGAGGCTGGAGTATGAAGCTCCTTTCTCACAGCCACATTTGACCTTAATTAAGACACAAAATATTTGTCAACAAAGGAGATAGCCATAATTAAGTGACAAACCAAAAGTACAAGACATTCTTCTGGTACCTGCATGGATGTTGAGCATCATGGACAGCATGACCATTCGCCTTACTCAAGCTGCTATCTGATAGAGATGCATCTGTGCGGTCATGAACTACAACACGATATTCCAACACAGCAGCAGTGTAAGGAGTTGCAACAGTTGCGTCATCTTCATCCCGAAGCAACTGATCCAACTCGGGCCACAACGACTCCCGCCTACAGTAGCAACATCTGATGAGAAATCACTAACCTTGTATTTCTACATTTAACTTTAGCATAGTTTAAAGACAGACAGGATGCTATGAATTCCAGGGAGTTTGTGTTCTTAGTACCAAGCAGCGAAGTCATCTTCAATGCATTGATCATCATCCCCAAGACCCACTGGAACAAGACGCTTCCCACCTGCAATCGGTAGAATAAAGATCAAGTCATGTTGCTTAAAGAAACATCAACTCAAAAGTAAAAAGAGCACAATGTGGAAGAGACAATCACATATGCCCTACATCTAGAGAAACATAGTTCCCCTACTAATACTTTGAAGTGTCATCTTTAATATCTGTTATTTCCCAGTGTAATAGATAGCTCAGAACATCAGGACTATAGCTACAGTCCTAGAAAAGAAGTGTATCTCTGATACCATACAGCGAAGGGGCAAGGGGGTATGCCTATATCTATTCTACTAATACTCTAGACAAATGTAAGTACCTTGAAGCATTCCCCACAGTAACAATACTCACTCCAACTTCAATAACCTTATGAATAACTAACTCTATGTCAAAGCCATAATTTCTTAAAATGTTGTACGACTCTCTTACTCTTACAAATACACGTTTTACAATACAATAGCGAAACAGTTATCTATGTACCTATGTTACTTGTTAGAAAAACATGTATATGCACTTATTTTAAGCAAAATCAACTAGGACTAGAGTCCTAACAGCCCATCCCTTCAGAAAAACTCACTAACATGTCTTGGTGGGACTAAGTACAATAAGTGGTAACATCTAATAATTCAAAAATAAATACAACAAATAATAAACCATCAGACTTTTAAGAAATTTCCAACACAAGGAGATGAAAAAGTATTACAATATTGTTTACAATGTTTAAGAAATCATTTGCAATAAACTTTACACAACAGTTACCACTGGAGGGAGGGAGGTAGAACAGGAAACAGAAACATACCCTGCTCAGCAAGGTCCTCATCCACCACTTTCGCTATCTGTATCATAGTAACACAAACAAAAATTCAAACTTATAGACAATAAGCACTAGATCTGCACGTATGCAAACACATAGAAGTGAGTGATGTTGATCCACAGAAGAAATTGAATTATAATCCGCACCTTATTGAAATGTTCATACTGCCTGTTGCCAAGGCCAAACACCCCATATGCAAGACTCTGAAGCCATTCCCCTCTCTCTTTACCCTGTACACAATAATGAATAACAAGCCATGAGCTCCCAAAATCTACTTTCTCGAAGAACCATGGTCCGGGAATCAATGGAATTCACCTCTGTAAACCATTTATAGAACCTGGCAGCATTGTCCGTTGGCTCACCATCTCCATATCTACACCAGAAGCGAAACAACCATAAAAGTTTAACACAAAGCTACATTCAAACAGTCCAGTATCAATATCCATTACTGTTTGTTTTAATTAACAGACAGATAGGAATTAAAACTCACGTGGCTAAAAAGAAAATTGCCAAACTCTCTTTCTTCAACTTCTCCTCATATTCTTCGTCGTCCGCAGCATAATCATCCTATAAAACATTTGTTCAACCAAACCCATCAACATCAAAATCAAGTGCCGTACAAACTAAAAGGAAATTGTAAGCTTATCAGACCAGCAAGGAGAAAAGGCAAAAATAAAAATTCCAAACTCACCAAATCAACAACTCTAAACTTCACTTTTTCGTATCTCACTGTTGCTTCGTCAACAAGTGCCTGCAATTAACAGTAATTGAATCACTCAAGCAAACAAACACAATAAGAAAGAAAAAAACACTAATTCAACCACTCACGCAACCAAATAAGAACATAATCAACCCCATACAATAATTCAAACAACAAATAGAGAGAACAGTAGAAAAGTATGAACAAGGCTATGAATCAGATGATGAATGTGCTTACTCAGGCAACCATATAACAATAAATGACAGTATTTTAATCAGCCAAACTATGAAAGACACAGGATACAAATCATACAGCAAACAACAGTAATTCAATCACTCAATCGAACAAATCACCCTGGACTAAAAAATTCGGTAATTCGACCACAACACCTTTTCCTGTGGATAATTCACATGAATACCCTCAATTCATTTTTGGTATTTCGTATGCCAGCCATAAGTACAAGTCTCGGTCAATTTGTTAGTATTTAGTTGAACATCCATCATACTTCCATTTTGAAAGTTGAACACCAAACACAAACTCACTCACTCATGATTTATGTGCTTAATTTCATTAGATGTGGATTTAAGAATAAGCTATATAAATATGTCTAACGAAAAAAGTTTAAACTGAAGTCATAATTTAAACTGAGATACGATTTGTGTGCTTAGTTCCGTTAGATATGTAGTTAACAATGTACATTTCAACATGCATTCATTAACCTGTACAACTTAAATTTGATGCTTCATGTGAAGCCATTACAACCGACCTTGGCGAAACCTTCAGCGGTGCCGGTCTGGGTGCCATAGAAGACGATGACCTTCTTCTTGCCGTCATCGATTTCCGGCTCCGTCTTCGCAATCATCGGCCCCGGCGGCTCCGGCGCCCTGGCTGAATTCTGGCCGGAAGATCTCCGCCACACTAGCACCGCGACGCACCCGATCAGCACCGCCACCGCCGTGGTCAGTACCATCAGCAGCTCCCGATTCTCCACTAGCGCCTCCAGCCCCAATGCATCCACGCTCCTACCCTTGAGGATGGCAGCCATCACGTCGAACGGCGACACCTTCACCGAGCTCTGTTCCATTTCCTCAATTGTTGCGAGACAGCTGATTTGTTGATTGTAGTGAAAGAAAGAGGAGGGAGAGAGAGCGCGTCTGTGTGGGGGTGGTTTTGGTTCGAGGACTGGTGTAGTTGGAGAGACTCTCTTCCGACTCCCGAGTGAAGAGAGCCACGCACGCCCACAGAAAGGGAGAGGGAACAGTCTGGAGTGGTAGGCGTTTATTAACAACGCCTAACCGCTACCGAACCCCACAAGTCCATCCACCTACCACCGTCTTAACTATGGAATAGTACTACTGTGGTACTGTAGTATTTCAGATGCGCCAGTAACACAGTTCGGCTTCGTTCCAGAACTCAATATAAATATTTATTTTCTAATTTTTAAGAAGGTAATTTTAAATTCTAAAATAATGTGTTTACGTAAATAATTTTTCTACTAATATGAATCTTGTTTGATATACGGTGCTAAAAAAATCAAAAAACCATTTTTCATTTACATTATTTTTGAGTTTGAAAATGTGAAATAAGTACTTATTTTTTAAAAAGGTGTTCTGGAACGGAGCCTACGTCCTATAAATCCAACTTTTTTTTTATTACAATTTTTGATAATTTTTCTCTTCAATTATGTTTTATTTTTTATTTATCTCTTTTCACTCGTTATATGAAGAAAAAAAAAAGTTTTTCAAAATCCAAACCAAACAAAATGGGTACACCAATACACAATGCATCGTGATTCTACAATTAAGAGCCCCATGATTTGTTTAAAATCCCTTTCTATATATTACCATAGCAAATCAGTTCAATCATATATTGGTGCACACCAAATGGTTCATTCATGTTTGAGTGTAAAAATATGTTTTGTCAATATTGTGGCCCCACAACAAAATAATTTATATTGTTCATTAAAGTTAAGTACTAAAATTATAAGTTAGCTCGTAAAAACCAGTTCAGTCAAATCAAATAACTATAAATGTTTTATTCAATCACAGTTTCCCTTTAAAGCCATGAATTCTAAATGAAAAGTTGAAAATTTGGATAAAGTACTTACAAATATCTTGTTGAACTGATTTTTTCGAACCAACATGAAAAATTATTCTTACAGCTGATGATGCCCTGGATCAATTGTGTGGGGGCTTAAGTGAGCCTCGCACACTCGTTTGTGCACAATCTATGCATAAAACGATTACCTAGCGAACCGCATTCAACAATTCGACTCTTCATTCAACAACCCTTTTTGGAAATATATTTTTGTGCAATCATGTAGCTGAAATTATTCGGGAACAACGGTCTAAACACTTATCAAGATAATACTTTGTGCAATACAGCGGTTGAAATTATATGGAAACACAATTTAATCTCTCTCTCTAATGTTGTGCTGAAAGTATTCGATACAACCCATAGGCCAGTGAAGTGTGGAGCAACTCCGATCACAAACCCTGGTTTGAAGGGTTGTGTTGATTCAACCATCTATACGGTTGCGATGAATGTAAGCAACTCGTGTGTCCTAACTAGTATAGGATGTGGGGCTCCCCTATGTATGTATTAATTGCCTAATGTTGTATTTGACGGTGACATTTATCTTTCTTGAAACTAAATTTTGGCCAATCATACACGTGGGACGGTTATTTTGGTGGTTCCAAACTTTTTAAACCATATTCGTTTTGAGATTTTGGCTAACGAATGGAGATAAAAAATAAATATGAGAGTAATAATTGAAGAAAATTTATTGAATCCATGCGCAAAGAAAAAATACAAATTTCAAAATTTCAAAACCAACGTGATCTTAGTTATGCATTGGAAAGTTTGCCGTCTGCCCACTAGAAATGAGCTTTTAATGTATTGAAAATTAGCTAATACTAAATCAATAGTAAAGTCATACTTGAATTAAGATCTATAAATTGACACATACGAGTATTATACTTTTTTGACGTGTAAAGCATAGACAAGCTAGCTAAGGGCACTGGGCGCACTTGATAACTCTTGCTTCTTCTTGTTGGCTTATTTTTTTTGTTTCGTCACTAAATCTATATTTTTATACACAAAATAAATATGCAAGATAAATAACCAATGATTACCAAACGTGATGTAAATATAAAAAGACAGCTTCTGGTTGCAAAATAAATAAATATATACTACTCCTATTCAACAAGAGGGCTCTCGTTTCGAGTCCGGCTCCTTTTCAATCATTGGAGATAGTACTCTATCCAATTTCCGTCAGTAAAAAAAAAAATTAAGATTTCACGTCAATGATCGAAACAGTTTGTTTTGTTTTATTCGTTGAGGATATGAAGTACTATACCAAAAATTAAGTTTACTGGACATCATTAGATATGATTTCGGAACACATTATCTTGCAAATGGAGTATGATATTGGCATATTGCAACACTGAAACAAAACCCCTTTCTAAAATTTTTGCAATATAAATCTGTTTCGAAATTATATCAAACAATAATTGATCAAACTGATTTTTGGCATGCTTAATGCTCTCCGTGAACTATAAATTATGAACGGTCTTGATTATGGAAGTATGATTGAAAAAGTTTTTTTCCGAACTAATATTAAAGAGAGTGTTCTCTCCAATCCATTTAAGCTGTGTTCCAGAAATGGAATGACCTCTTCTTTTTTGTCCAATAAGAACCCCTGTTCCACAAAAATAAGAAGTACCCACTTATTTGTCCAGAATTTTATAGGTTCCAATTGGCGCCGGGGAGGCAAATCGTGGCCGTCGCGCCGTCTCATGCCATCGGACAGATCGAGCCATCCAAAAATTCTAAAAAAAAAACCTGAGGGGGCTTACGCGGGAATCAACGGCATCCGAGGTGTGTAGGGTGCTTGATCCGAGCACCCCTTTTCCGAGTACAAATGACATATCATATGTACACTGGAAAAAGGGGTGCTCGGATCAAGCACCCTACACACCTCGGATGCCGTTGATTCCCGCATTAGCCCCCTTGGTTTTTTTTTTTGGAATTTTTGGACGGCTCGGATCGGCCGTCCGGTGGCCGGAGAGTGGCTGTTGCGGTCGCCGGTACGATTTGTCTCCCCGGGGCCCAACACAATAGCAACAGTTTATTTTTTTGTATACGGCAACTTCAAGCTCAAAAATCATGTATTTATGTAAATAATTTTCTTATCACTATAGATCTTATTTGATAGATCTCATTGAGATCTTTAATACGGTGCGAAATTATTATTTTTTTCATTTACATTATTTTTGAGTTTGAAAGTGTGAACTAAATTTTGTATTTAAATTTTGTGAAAGACCCTTATTATTTTCGAAAAAAAATGTAAGAAATAAGCTCTTATTTTTTAAGAAAATTTCTGAAACGGAGCCTTAAAGAGATTGGAGAGGAGCTGGGCTCGTTTCTCCTGCCGTAACCTTGTTTCGGTTGGTGTTCAATAGTAAAATTTATTAACCCAAAGCTAAAGCTATCATGATTCTTCACTTTTTCTGCTTTCTTTACAAATTTGAATACAGGAACACCCATTGCCCTACAAATTTTCCTAGTATGAGCATGTCAAGGAAATACAAGCTATTGTTTGGCATTTCTATTCATACTAAAAGTCTAGTTAATTTCTAAAGCTAATTAGTAGTAATTTGCTATAGATGTTACGAGATTTGGCAACGTTATATATATATATATATATATTTATTTATTTATTTGATGTAAAAAAATATAACCTTAGTGTTTGACATAGGGATTAAACTTGGACACACAAGTACGAGGGAACTTAAGTATGCCCTATTGACCAACAAACCAGAACCATCCTTCATGCAACGTTATATTTTTCGCATTAAACAAGATTACATTACAATGACAACACAAAGTTTGAAGAGCAAGTTCAATAGTTAAGTGACCTCTTGATAAGTCAATTGATTTTAACTAAATGAGTTTGCAGTTGCACCAGCAAAACAATATTATTGATATATATATATTTTACCGGTTTGAAAGTTACATAATTGCTCCTGTCACTTTTTACTTCGAAGAGAATAGAATCCTCAGAGATTAACTCTGAATTTGTTAAAATAAAACTCATGTTCCACTCCGAAACGCGAAATAAGTACTTATTTTTTAAGAAGATAATTTTAAGCTAAAAAACGATGGGTTTATTGAAATCTAAAAATAGGCAATATGGATCTTGTTTGAAAGATCTCATTGAGATCTATAATACGGTGAAAAAAAAAAATTGAAAAGTCATTTTTCGTTTACATTATTTTTGAATTTGAAAATATGAAATAAATATTTATTTTTTAAGAAGGTGTTCTGGAACAGGCTCTCAATAACGTATGATCTAACTTATTTTCCTAAAGCTACAGAAAATACTATTTCCCCCTCCGATTTGTTTCTGGCATCTTTCAACTCATAGTTTATTCCTTCATTTTTCTATATTTTGGAGAGTCATTCTCCTCGGATTCATTTTTCAAAACTCTCGCTTATTTTAAAAAGATGAATTGTTCTTCAAATACAGACGATGGAAGAAAAAATAGAGAACTTACTTATGAAATGCTTAAAACTCATTTGACATTCATTCCAGAAGATTAGTATTGTTTAACCTTTTTTTTTATTTTATATATATATATATTTAGAAGGAGATAAATATAAAATATACTTTGATAAAAATAAAAATACTCCGTAACAGTGTACTAGTAATTTGAAAGAATTTACCACCGAACCGTTCCAATTTTCCTGAAATTCAATTTCAAATTTGCCCACTATTCAGATCTACCTTTTCTTCTCAAGACTCCCGCTGCACTGACTCTCCAGTGTGTGCTCCCCCTTAAACCCCCGCGCAATCTCTCCAAAATCCTCCGAAACCCCTCTCAAATCTCGACAATGCTTTCCACTGATTCCGACTTCGATCTCAGAGTACGATCTCTCTCTCTCTCTCTCTCTCTCTCTCTCTCTAAAACCCTAACAGTCTTCCATTTCAGGAACTCATTGTTTCATGCTTTAACTCAATCCTGTCTCTTACTCTCTGCAGCCACCGTCAACTCAGTCCAGTTTCGGAACCAGGTGTGCTCATCTCCGTCTTATCCACTTTTATTTTGTTTTTGTTTTTTTTTTTCCTACTCCTTAATCCTTGATGTTTGCGCTGAATGTACGGTTCTGGTTCGTTGACTTAGCGAACACACGTTTGCCGATGTTGGTAACTTGGACCACTGCGCCAAGTACCTGAACCAGACGCTCGTTACCTTCGGATTTCCGGCCTCGCTTGATCTGTTTGCTACTGATCCGGTGTGCTTATCTTTGTTTCTAGTTATCTGTTTAGTTTTGCAGATTTTGGCTGTAAAAGGTTCTGGCTCTTGTTTTTGAACTTTTGTGTGTATTTCGTAGGTTTCGATTGCGCGCACTTGCAATTGCATATTTGCTCTGTTACAGCAAAGGCAACGGGATATCGAATTCAGAGAGTCTGCTAATGAGCAGAGACAACGGTATGTTTGTTTGACCTGTGGTTTTGTACTGTTAGGGTTGGGGAGAAAACTTTATTCTATGGCGGTGTGATATTCCACTGATGGTTGGCCGTGCAGTAGAGTTAGTCCTAAATTGTTGACAGGAGTGGGGGAAATTGTTGACGTTCCAAATACCAGGATCTACTATTTTAGTGGATCCAAGTCATATTAAACAAGGTCGATCTTACTGTTCACAACGAGAAGGAGCATATCTTTCACTTTTTGCTGAATGTTTGGCTACGGAGAACTCTTTTTATATAACCAACCATCAGTGGATGTTGTACCACATCAGCTCAACTATGCGGTGTAAGCGTGTCGATAAGTACTTTATGAGGTGGTTAGGATGTTTGCACAGTGAAGGAAGTTGAATTTTGGTACGCTGATTCTGTCCTATTCTATAATTAGATTCTCAAATTGGAGTGGTTTGTTTCTCTGTTTGAGGTAAGAATATTGTATGCGTGTTTGTTGTCTTAACAGCTGGAAGCAGAATTGTAAATTGTACATTTTAAGGATTTTTGGCCATAAAAGCTGTGGATCAGTAGGATTATTTTGTGAAGTAGCGAGTAAGTCTCTTGATGCCTTTACGAGAAACAGGATAAAAAGTAAAGGCACAGGGGGAGGGGGAGGGCTATCCCATCTTGAGTAGCCCATTGCCATAAATAAATTGTGGCAAAGTTATGAATATATTCATCAATCATGAATAGTTGGAGACTCAGAGTCCCTTTCCTATCTCTAGTAGCATGAGGGGTAGGAAAACAATGTTTTAAACGGCCTGTTTAATGCACTTTGCTCCAGCATCACATGCGTGTAAAAACTTGAAAATGGAGTGATTTCAGAGAAGCTCCAACTTTTGTACATGGCTGCTTCAAATGCAGAACTCGATCTTAGAAAGCAGAAAAGGAAGAAAAAATTTATGCGTGCTTGGTGGTTGTTATCTGGTCTTTTATGGACATTCTTGTACTTGTATTTAAGATTACCGTCGATGGGTTGATGCTTATTTGTTTTCGTAAAATAGACTCCTCTCCGACATATCAAGATTAGAGGCCAAGGTGGAGAGGCTTGAAGCTCAAATATCCACAAAAGATAGGGAGATAGCAACAATTACTCGAACGGTTAGAGGCTATAATTTTTTTTTCTTTCTAGGAAGCGCACACTATGCTTTCATATGGAGGTATTCAATCTGTACTGGCTTGATAACCTTGTTCGTTTTGTTTAACTCATTAACTGTTACATGGTCAGGAAGCTAAAACTACGGCAGCTTTCAAGGTCCAAGTTGAGAAGTTACAACAGGAACGAGATGAATTTCAAAGGATGGTTATTGGTAATCAGGTGAGAACTCTTTCCTTTTATCTTGGAATCTTTGTTATGGTGATTGTAAATCAAATTTATTGACCTTAATACAATTTTTCATGTTGCCAAAGCAAGTGAGAACTCAACAAGTGCATGAGATGAAGAAGAAAGAAAAGGAGTATATAAAGTTGCAGGTACGGTCCTTCTCATGTCATGATTAGCCTCTAAAGGAAATTTGCATTTGCTAAAACTATGGTTCATAGCACAAAACCGATACATTTGAGCAAGTAACATGGGAATTATAGAGCGATTGAATTTTCCTTGTAGGAGAGGTTAAATCAAGTATTGATGGAGAAAAAGAAGGAATCTAAATCAGGCATGGAAATAATGAATTTACTTCAGGTAATTGGTGAATTACTAGTTTTGGGACGTGAAGTATTTTATAATTATAATCCTTTACTCTAATGGTCTTTTGTCCTGTATTTGAACAGAAAGAAGGACGACAACGTGGCACATGGAATGGAAAGAAGACTGACAATGACTTCTATAAAAAGATTGTATGGAATATGGTGACCTATTTGAAGTTTTCTTTACCACATCGCTTATCGATGATTAAATTCTATTGACAGGTCGATGCTTATGAGGCCAAGAATCAAGAACTCGTGTCAGAGAATGCTGATTTGAGGGCATTGTTACGTTCAATGCAAGTAGGTTAACAGTCTAGCATCCTATGATTGTTGTTATTTTTCGTTATTGCATTGATATGTTGATGGAGAAGGATCCACACCTTCATGTTCCTTAATCCTTACTGTGAAGCATTCCACTTGCAATTAAGTTCATAAGAAGCTTTTGTCTTATGTAGACAGTTTTAACTTGTATTTCACTAACAGGTGGATATGCGTGATTTCTTGAATGCTCCAAATGGTCTGTCCAAGCAGTCGTTTACTGTTAATGAAAGAATAGACATTGATCCCTCAAAGTCCCCATTGAGTGGGAGGACGGTATGGAAGATTGTTTGAAATGATGCAATTTTGAAATTTCTTGATGGCTCAACTGGTATTTTAAGAAGTAAGCTATATTAGTTCATGATTTCCAGGATGTTTTTGACCTGCCTTTTCACATGGCTCGAGATCAAATAGAAGAAAGTCTCCGGAATAAAGTGGCTTCCATAAAGGTATAAAATTTTCCAATTCTGCGTGTTCGCTTGTTAGCTAACATTGATAAGTCATTCATTTGTTTATGTTTCCTGCTCTCAAAAATTGAAGGAACGCATGGTTCAGCTACAAGATGCACAAAAAGGAGCAGAAGTCACTTCTGAAGCAACTGAGAGGGAGCTTGAGCTTGAAGCTCAATTAGTTGAGGCAAGGAGCATAATTCAGGAGCAGGTATTGAATATTCCCATTTCCCAGTAATGCAGGTCAAAAAAGGAATTGCATTTTGTGGATTTCCTTTGAATTTACTATAGACTAGTTGGAGTACTTTTGTCAAGTCTTAATTTTCTCCAGATAAGTTTGATAATTTTACCAGGTGCACCATGCTATATATCTTCTGATAACATGAAATGGACATATTGTTAGTTGTGACTGTAGGTGACACTGCCTTCTTTATAGACATCTTATTGTAGATACTTAACCGTTGTCCTTCTCTAGCGTTTCAGGCTGTTCTTCATTCCTTCAAAAGCCAATTTCCCTTATTTTTATCTTATATACTAATCTGATTATTAGCAATGCTTAATCTGTTGAAGTTCTGCCCTTTGTGTTAGAAGAAAGTGTTCGTTATCAGTTAGACAAGAGATTATTTATCAAACACCCCGGCATTTTGGTACCTCATGAGGACAGAGAGGACATGATTGTATGGATCCATAACCGCATTGGGGTTATTCTTCTAAATGTGCTTGGGAGTCCACCAGAACAAAAAGCCCTGAGGTGCTTCGTATAAGGCAGTGTGGTTCCACAAACATGTGCCTAGATGGTCAACAATCCTATTGATGGCCATCTTGGGGGCAGGCTTTTGACGAAGGATATGCTTTCTAACTGGGGAATAGCTACTGATGAAAGTTAGTCATGTGTTCTCTCAGGTTTGAATCTCATGTTCACTTGTCCTTTGAGTGCCTCTTCTCTAAGTGGATTTGGGGTAAACTTTGGGATAAGTGGTTTCAGTATAAGCCCCCAGAATATCATGGCTGAAGCTATGAGTTAAGAATCATGGTGAAGGTAAGGGTTTGCAGGATTTAATGTGATCGTTGGCTTTCTCAGCTACTGTATACCATGTTTGGGCGAAGGAAATAATAGGGCCTTCAAAACGAAGGGCATTGATGCTGATGGAGCGTACGTAAATATTAGAAAAGCAGTTAGAGATTGCATGGCTGCTTTGGGGAGAGTTTCCTCTACGATAGAAAATGTCAGTCTTTACTCTTAAGAACTTATGGTGCATGCCTATCAGTTTCTTAGAAGGATAGTGTATGCAGCAGCAGTTTTGGTTGTTAAGTTTTAGGTGTCACTTTTTGTATACAGGCTTGATTGATGCCCTAATCCTAGATTTTGACCTCTGGTCTTTGCTTTGGCTCTCAAGGATATTCCCTTAGCCCTTGTTTAAGATTTGTTTTTTGATTGGCAAAGGAAGATATTATTAATAGACAAAAAGGGTCGCATACGGAGAAGGGGGCAAGGGAGCCGCCCTTGTTTAAGATGGTGTTTCACAATGAAATAAACCAGAAAAAGAAAGTGTTTGAAGTTGTTGAACACTTGCGGGACTTAAACCATTTTATCGAAGAAAACGCGGTCTCATCTAATATGTTGTTGGCCACCAATGATATCCCTTTAACTCCTGTAGGTGCATTCCTGGTCGTTGCAAATCATTTGCTATTCGATGATGATAGTTTTATGATGTGTTCCTATTTTTATTTGAATTTTTTGTTGCTGGGGCAAAGTTCAAAATATATTCCTGGGTCCCATTGCAGGCATCCATAATGTCGAAACATCTTGCCAAGCCTGACAAGCCAAGGTATTGACTAAAATTTCATCCGTCTGAATAAGCACAAATTCAAGCAGTTGGTTCTATCATGCAGGCGACTGAGTGGCCACATGAGTTCTGACAGGGATTCAATCAATTCGTCTCCATCTGAGGTATAGATCATTGCATCGCTTATTGTGGCTATTGGAGTGCTGATGAATATGCCATTGAGTTGTATTTATTTTTTCCTTTCTCTTTTCCATGTTGGAATATCAATGCCATTTTATTTGACATGGCTATGAAAATTGAAGTCAAGTCTGCTTAACCACACTATCTATTTGCACTGAATTGTTTGGACATTGGTATGGAATGGAAGCACCGCTCAGCTGGCAAGTAATCTACACATACTCATATCACCAAATTTTATGTAGGATATGCACATATCTCGTATGATGGGAAAAGGATAGGAAAGGTAAATGAGAGAAGCCAACTTTCTCTCCCCTCATATTTCATTTCTCTTTCCCGTCCCTTTTCCCTTGAAGGAAATTGTGGGGTTGTCTTGTATTGTAAAGGAAATCCTTTGTGGTATAGTTCGAAGGGAATTACTTTTGAGAGGGATAAGATTATTCGCAAGGAAAAACTAGTTTGATGATGAGTTTTGTTGCATCGTAATATTCTTAATGATAGTGGTTTTGATCATACTAACTGATGTTGGTTCTCCAGGGCATGTGAAATCATCAAATTTGAGTTGCTGACTCTCCAATGCCAGCTTCCGAAATTGGATCATATCGACGCCATGTTTAGATGGAGCTTCTGTACTAGACTCACTGCAGCAGGCAAGGTTTTAAATTGTTGTAGACTAATTTTATCAAGGAAATCTAGAGCGGTAGGTTTGGCTATTTTTTTTTGAGAAACTATGGAAGTAAGTGTATTTGTGAGCCTTGATGTTACTGTGATCAGTATCTTGCTGTTCCTCAGTTAAGGGTACACACATCCAGCATTATGCGAGTAATCAACAATTTTCACTTCTTTGTATGCCGCACTTTATTTTCACTTGGGCCACGCATGGATCTTGAATTTATGAAGGGAAAAGGAAAAGGGTAAGTGAACTGGAATCACTTCACGTTACTACTCCTATGTTTTTATGCTTAATTAAAAAAGTTATAATTCTTGCGATAAATTTGTAGTTCAATTTTCTTGTTTTCCTCTTCTAAGCACAACAAAGAAAAACTTAGCAAGTAAACCCTTGGTGAAGCAAGATTGCCGGCGTTTTGGGCATTAACCCACTGTACATTCAAATCAGATTGAACTTGAACTTATATGTAAAGCAATTTTAAATCAGGTTGCAGCATCTTCACAATTAGTTACCCAACGTATTTGGTAGAATGCCAAAAGTCAGCATTTTTGCCCTCCACTAATCAGCAGGACTAACAAATCTCAACATAAAGCATGTTTTCGGCAACGGCAGCGAGAGGTTATCTGGTATCGATGTGATGCAGGATAATTTGTAATTTGGTCTCCTAAAAACAAAAAACACCTGCTGGAATTACTTAAAGCGAGAGAAAATTAGTGTCAACTACGGTTTTGAGTATCATTTCAATGACTTATATCTCTCGTCGTATATTACGTATGTTTTATGTTTTCAAAATCATTGTCTTATAGAAATAATTGAGGTCTATCAAATAAGGTTTATATTGCCTATTTTTAGCATTATACATTGAAAAATATATAGGCAATCAAAAATAGCATGTAGAACCGTAGTGGATACTTAAAAAGGGGCGAAATGAGTATATTGTAAATTGTTTTGAACACCCTCTTGAGAAATTCTGGGGCCTCCAACCCGTGTAGTATTAGCGTAGAAGAAGTGAAATTGGGCCAGAAAGCAGTACAAAAATCGTACTATATATTTTTTTAACCAGAGATTTGGCGTCAGCGAGAAACGTTGCGAATTTTTTTTTCTAAACCAACGCAGGAGGGTAGTTCTGCTTGTTTATTTTCACCGGTAAAAATCCCGGCCCAAAAGAAAAAGGCTTCCCAGCGCATTGTAGTTATGCTCTGTTATACGGTGGATATTCCGTTGCAAATAACAATTCGACGCGAGAGGGTAGTTCCACGCGCTTTGCGACTTGGGGGTTGCTGTCCCTTAGTAGCGGCGCTCAATTTCACCGTACAAAAATGTTTTAAACGGTCGGAATTTGAGAAGAATTTTTCTTTGGAAGAATTCTTCTAAAATTTAAACTATTAATTACCGAGACGACAGTGAAATTGAGTGCTTGCTTTGACCGTACACTAGGATGTTTCTGATTTTACACATAACTTTTGTAATTTTGACTTCACAACAAATTCTTTGCCTCAATTTATTTTTCAAAAAATACAAAAATAAGATATCACGAAGATACCATACAAATGTAGAAATGCTCAAGCATTCTGCTATACTGTTTGCAAGTTGATCATAACGATACGAATGAAGATATCATGCATTGAAAATCAATTTAGTAAAGCCAGATTACATTTAAGTAATCTATGTATATTTAATTAACCTCACAATTTAATTATTTGTTTCCTTTATTAGTAGAAAAAAATAATTTTATACCCCTACTAATTAAAAATATTGGCTCCGATTAATACAATGTATAGGAACTAATCGATTTTTTTGATCCCCGCTCCCCTTTTTTTTTTTTGTGACCAAAAAAGATGAATAAAATGGGGTGAAATTGGAGGGAAGTCCCTCTATAGATACAAGTTCCCGGTGCCGATCTTTTCCAGTTAGGGTTTGAGAGCAGAGATGTACGCGAGCCAGTTCGATGGCAACGCCGCCTTCGCCGGGGGCGGTTTCATGCCCTCTCAGACCACTCAGACCGCCGATCCTTCCTTCTCTGCCGCTAAAGTACATGTACTCTCTCTCACCTCTTCTTTAATTTCATCGTTTCCTTTTCACTCACCCTAGCTTTTTGGTAAACGAAGTTAAACATCATTTGAAATTTATATTTCCTGGTTTTTTTTTTTTTTTCCATTCTTTATTTATGCTGCTTAAGTAATTTACTCTCTTTCGTGCTTCTCTGGGATTCTCAGTTACCAAACAGAGCATTACTAGGGTTTTTGTGGTTGCATAATTTTTTTTCAGAATAGGGATATCCAAGTCATACACCCTAGCGTTTGGTCAACGAGAAAGCAAGAGGGAATGTTTAACAATATTGGTGAATTTTTGTTAGAAATTTATGCTTCCTGCTGTTTTGATTCGTGGTTTTGGCTCAAGTGATAGAAAGCCTTGGGTTTATGTACTTTTAGTCTCTTTTGTGTTGCTTTGAGATTCTGGGTTATTAAACAGGTCATAAATTGGGCTTTGTGGTTGCTTTCTTTGGCAGAATCGAGATACCCAACCACTGCTTCCGTTAACCGTAAAGCAAATAAGCCAAGCTTTTCAGGCTACCGATGACAAATCAAACTTTATTATTGATGGCGTCGACGTGAACAATGTAGGCGAACACTGTTTGGTTTACTTTTATTCTTGCCATCGTTCTTATGTGTTTTTTAATGGATTTTAGGAAATTAAGATATAGACACCTCATAAACCTCTGAATGCTTCACCCCGTACTCATTTTTAATTGGGGAGTGACAAATGCAGTGGTATATGGCCTGGCTGTGGCACTGCTGAAACGTTGATGGGTTTTGTGGGTTTGAATCGTGTTTAGGTTACGTTGGTGGGGATGGTTTTCAATAAGGCAGAAAGGGTTACTGATGTTTCATTTGTGATAGATGATGGCACCGGACGCATTGACTGCAATAGATGGTGAACTCTCTCTCTCTCTCTCTCTTAAATGGCTGTGATGTGTAAATTTTAGGCGGTTCTTTCATGCTGAAGTTGTTTCTCTATTTTCATGTGTTCGAATTGTGAGATGCAATATCAGCTGTAACATATTTGGGTCATTGCAGGGTAAATGAAGCTGTAGACACGAAGGAAGTGGAGGCAATATTGTAAGTTCAAACTTTGTGGTGCATATATCTTTAGGATGTGTTTGGATGTCCTTTGAATTTGAAAATCCTCGGTAACAACATATACTTTTAATGCAGACGTCCAATTTGAATTTAGCCATTTGGAGATTGGTGCTTTCAACCGTGGTCATTCTTACTTTTCCTTAGAAAGTCTGAACTAAAAGTTTTTTAAGTATTGGCTATGAGATGCTAGTGCTACCATATTTTCAAATGGCTAGTGGAGATGAATGGATGGTGCACTAAATTGGACTACTGGAATTCTAGTGGTATCCAAACAGGTCCTGAGGATGATATTCACCTTAATTCCATATTTGGGCATGTACGTTGTTCAGGTTTTATGTTTTCTTTTCTTCAATTTAACCTCAGCGATGGAATGTATGTTCGGGTTCATGGACATTTGAAGGGCTTTCAGGGTAAAAAACAGTTAACTGTCTTCTCGATCAGGTAAAATTGGAAAGGTTAGCACATGTTGTTCGGGTTTTATTGTCCTCGATCAATGATTTGCATTTCTGTGTGTCCATTTTGTTTGTTCCACCTGTTGTCTTTACTAGATTTTCATAATAAAGATGATTGGATGTGTTGAAAACTTGAAGCTATAAGTAGTATACTAGAATGTTGTTCTTTTTTGAGTATTCAATTTCTTAAAATTAGTGATAGACGAGTTATGCAGAGCTGACTGTCTTTCTTCTTACTGTTCATTACAACTGTTCCATGGCTCTTCTTTAGCATTTCTCAAGTTTGTTTTTTTGTGGTTTTTGCGTCCTGGTTATAAATTTGAGTAGCTAGTAAAAATCGTTGGAGCAATCCCAACCATCGTTGTTAGGATAATACAATTCCTGTTTCGTATAGTACGGCTCGATCTGATTTAAGGGTTCATTGATATGAATAGGCTGTATGAATTGGAAATAGCTGTGAGTCGATGAATCGGAGAACTGAATTGAAAATGACAGAAAAAATGGCATCCAACAACCCTAAATACCCTCTAAGGGTTTGTTTTGTACTTTTAACTCCTTTTCATGAAAAGGAGCATATGATTCACGAATATTCATCTTTTGCAAGTTGCAATAGCAACAGCTTACCTATTAGTCCACTGGGTTATCACGTCATCGTTTAAAACAAGCTTTTGGATGATTTTTAGGTCTAAAATTTCATTTATGGTATATATATTTATCTCTCAAATTCATAAATATGCTTTTCTATGTATTTTAGAAATCCTGGCTGAATAGGAGGAGCATTTCACAATTCGTTTCTATTCACAATTTGGGAAAGGACCATCTCGATTTGGGAAACAACATATCCCTGCCCTTGTGGAAGGTCGAATTGGCATGTCGTGGCATAGGCCTGGGGTTGCCATCTGATTCAATGGGAATTGTGATGAAGTGGTAACTTGTGGTAGCAATAAAGTCTCAATAGTGTTGCACTCTCAATCCTGATTATTCAGGTTTTATGGGTGTTTTGTTTGCACTGCTTCTGTGACATGAAATAACTTATAGGTATTGATTGTTGTTAGTTCTAAGCTTTTGATGTCTAGACTGTTGCTTTGGATTTGGGAAACAAAATCCTGGTTGTTGGATTTCCCCTTTAATAACCTTACTTGTCCCTGATAATGAACTTACAAATAGCCACTTTCACAATTTGTTTGTCAGCTAGTTGTTAGTTGCATAATGATAATTTAAGTGGCATTCCTCGTCTTATGGCTTATACGGTATATGGACTATGATCTACTGGACATATTGTCTTATTTGTAGAGATAACATGCTGATGGATCAAGCTTTTCCTGCCAAGTTCTTTTGTAATGTCATTATTTTGAATTCTTAAGCACGCTGGTTTTCAGGCCTCTGACTGACTACAATGAGATGCCATACCACTTTGTTGAGTGTATGTATGTCCATAACTACAACACCAAATCACGGGTATTGGTCTAACTTTTCATTTTTCTTTAGCAAGTACGGCAACTATGTATGAAAATGTTTTATACATGGTCTACTCTCTGTATCCATGATGGAGTTTGTAATTTTTTGCTGGAATAAGCTACAGGGTAGTGTCCCCACTCAAAATATGCCAAATTCAGCTTTTGCCACACCTTCAAAGAGTTACCAAGCTGCCCCACCAAATCAAGTAAGCCAGTCACAGTGCGTAATTAAATTCTGTTAATTGTTGATTGATACATTAAGTCTTCTGGTATATTTCTTGGAATGTAGTCCACTGGGCACTACGGAATTGATGGAGTCAAGGACATTGATCAATTGGTCTCAGATTATCTGCAGCAGCCTTCGTGCCTGTGAGTTATCTATAATGCCTACTCATAAAATGTTTGTTTGCTTTTTGGCCCCTGCTAGTTTATAGCTTTGAGTCATGGTTATGACTGTTTTGGAAGCTAGAATTTTGTAGTGTTGTGCTTTCTGTGCTGGCTGACGACCTCCATGGTTTGAATTCAATCTCATCGGGTGGGAGGAATGCTTCTATGTCGAGATAGATTCTACTCTGTATATTGCATAAATATGTACTAGTGGCTTACAATTATGTTATTAACTTAATAACAATAATATAGTTCTGCTACTTTGAATGGATATCAAGATTGTAATTTTTTTCTTGTATTAGTTTTGGGTTCATTCTTCATTGTCCATTGGGAATTTCTTGCCCTTGACTCCTTCAGATCTCCCAATTTTTCAGCTCCACGGAAAGGGGAGTGCATGTGAATGAAATTGCCCAACAACTGAGCGTGCCGGTGGAAAAAATCTTGTATGTCTCCCTCTCTACTCATGCATGTTTATTGGCATGCAATATATATAGGACCGTTTGTTTTTTTCTTTATCCTCCTAAGCTGTTCCGGCTTTTGGCAGAATATCAATCAAATTGCTTGAAGAAGACGGCTTGGTTTACTCAACGATAGATGACTATCATTTCAAGTCCACTGGCAATGGTTGATTTCTTGCATATGCGAAGTGAAGCCAGGCAGGAGCACTCTCCTAAGTTCTAACCAGATTGTGCCCACATCTCTCCTTTACTCTTTTATATAAAGGTGCAGATATGTGAAGAATTTTGCATTATCTAGTAGTATGAAGTCCTTTTTGACCACAATATTAGTTGAACAGTCATGTTCAAATGACTAATTGAGGTGTTTTTGCTAGTTTTCATGAGAACGATATGCTCTAAAGCTACCTCTTTTTTTTCCCATTTGAAAAATGCACTGCTCAGTGGTTTGGTTTAAGGAGACGCTGACGGATTTCTGAAACTGGAAGAGAAATGGGAAATGGAAGAAACCATGAAGTGGGAAAACTCTTTTTTGTTGCTCATTTCCATCATTTTCCTTTCCGTTTATCCCTCCCCAAATCCATGATCCATAGACAACTCTAAGGTTTTAGACGTTCAAATGGCACAAAAATCTAAGGTTTTAGACGCTCAAATGGCACAAAAATCGGGCAGTAGTCGGGTATCTTTTTCGAGACTATGTAATTTTGTACTCTTATGAATTTAAGCATGCATGGTGAATTTTAATCCAAATGTTGTGGATTTCTAGAGGTAAACACGGTATACATTAACATTACCTAGGATCGGCCATTGGATTACGTACGTTTGTTTGACAATTTTATATGGTCGGTTTGTTGTACCAACGGAAGAAGATTAGGGTCGGCACCCAATCACAATCACAACAGACTTTTCATCATCCTGATTAACTTGCGCATTTGTCACTTTCTTGCTGCCTTTTAGTGATAATTCCATTAGTTGGAGATGGGACTACACATGGAGATGGAGTTTACACTCGTCAACAGTCCAATAATTACTACTCCTAGCAATGATAGCTGTAGCTACGTTGTGTGATCTGATTGGGCAATTCCATATGCATAAAGGCGAATAGGCGACTCCAGCTCCACGCCAATCCCCTTCAAATGAATTGGAGAGTGCAATTTTAGTCAAAAAGGATTCTTTCCAGACTCATTTCAAGGATCAGGACTCTTCGTTTTGTTTAGCGCGTTGAGAATATTAATGTTGTGTTTGGAACACTTTTTTAATTTTTTTTTTTTTAAAGAATAGTATGGATAATAAGTGGAGAGAGATAGAAAGAAGTGATTGAAAGTAGGGGAAGTTTTTTAAAAAATGTTTTTCAAAAAGAGAAGCGAACACAACAACTATGCCAAACATCAAGTTGGATGTAATTTGATACGACTTTTGAACTCATTTGTATTCTGAAATCATATCAAACGATATTCGATCAACTTAATTTATCGCATGCTTGATGCATCATTGAATTGGACTCAGGAAAAATCTTTTTTCGGACTGAAATTATTCTCTCCTGCTAAGCAATACTATACAATATATTGCTAAATTCATATTGGCAATCCTATTCCTGTCCAATCAAACAAATTTGAATCATAGATGTTTTGCTCCAAAATCTTTGAGATGAACTACTCTATCAAGCTCATTGCAATTTGTTTTCTTAAAAAATACTTATTATATAAATGATTTTTTAGTTTTTAATTTTTTAAGAAAGACAAGAACTCATGCAATATACAATCGAAAGTTAATAAGTTAGTATACGTCAAGTCCCCAGCCCGATTACTAGAGACCTTGGTGAACTTGGAACAAGCACCCAACCAACTGAGGCAACTTGTGAGTTTTTACCTAAAAGATATTGGATGATGGTATGGCGTCCCCAGTCATTTTAAGGACACCGTAATTTTTGGCATAACTTTACCATTATGAGCATAACTAAAATCCATTACAAGCATAACAAAATCCAAACAAAGCATAACCAAGACATAACAAATAAGTTATGTCTTATTTTGCTTGTAATGAGTTTTGATTATGCTCACAATGATTTTGTTATGGCAAAAATTATAGTGCCCCCAAAATGACCGAAAACACCGAAGTCAATGAGCCTGAGGTTGAACAAAAATAAACAGTCTGGAAGAGTATAAAAGACTTTTGTCATTCATCTCAGTGGTAGTACACCATTTGGGTCTGTTCAATATCTAATGGCATGTTTTCACAGACTTGCATTTATGTCACCGCACTTGTTCAACTTTTACTGCCGCCTAACAAATTGTGATTAGGAGTCCAACTTTTCCAAAAAAGTCCAACGTTGAATGTTATTAAAAAAAAAAGAAAAGAAAAACACAAAAAAAGTCCAACATTGAAGCAGACTATTGGGTGCTTTTTATATAACTGCCACTGGGCGTCGCACTCATATTTTAACTGGTTCATACGGTTAATGATGTGAACTGTTAACAGCAATTATAAGGTTGACTCAAATTGTTAATTGGTTCTCTCAGAAAAAATTAAAATTAAAAATAAAATTATCTGCAAAAATAAAATTAAAGGTGTTACTAATAGATTGGAGCATTGCTCTCCAAAAAAACAAAAGAACAAATAGAAGTATTTTGGTGGAGTTTACCAAATACGGGAATAAAAAACTATTCCCGGGAGGAGAAGGTGGAAAACATGACATGCAGCCGCTTTTGGCGCTATTGTTATTTATTATTATTTATTGATGGCCTCACCTTTTTATCAACCGTTTCTCTCTCTCACATCTTCTCTCTCTCTAGGGTCCTCGACTCTCTCTCTCTCTCTTCTCGCTTCTTGGGGTCCTGAAAAAGCCCAGTCGAGGACACGGTCATGGAATCCTTCCAAGTTGCACAATTTCCAGCCTCTCCTATTGGTACTTGTGCTTGCTGTTAGCTCTGTAGTCTTTCTTCCCTCTGCCATATTCTCTCTTTCTGTTTAGCAGCACATCACATCACATATGTGTCTCTATTTCTGGTGCAGAATTGGGGATTTGTTGGTAATGTGGCCGGCAGATTGCAGCCTGGTCTTTTCATTCAACAGTAGGCTATGGATCCTTCGTCCTTTGAGGGTAAAACCTGTGGTTATTCTTCTTCTTTTTTGGTTTTTTGTTGTTTTTTTTCCCCTCTGGGTAGTTGTAAATTAATGAAAATTGAAAGATTGCGAGTTCTTGGATATTGGGTTTTGGCCATGTTTGTGGGCTCTAAGATGAATCTTTTGTGGGTCTTGGTGATGGGTTCACAATGTTTGAGACTTTGAGCTGATTTGCTTCTTTGTCATGTTGCACTAATATTTCATGATCTGTGGTTTTATGATTTGCACGTACTGGGATTTTCTTTAGGTTTCTTTGTACATGATTGAGGTGCTCTCTTCCTCTCTCGAAAGATTGTTATGCTCCTTTTCTTTTCTAGTATTCAGCATTTCATAATTTTAACAAATGAGTGGGTGAGCAACATCGCTCATGGAATTTTGAGCTGGTTTGTTATACATAAAAGGAGAAATGGACAATACACATCCACGTATCGTGACCAAGGTATTATCTTTGTGGTGGATGTTGTCAACCTTGGGTGTAGTTACAAAGGGGTTGTCCTACAAGACAGGTTTTAGTTATTACTCCTTCATCTTATGGTCATGGTCAACTAATAATTCTTGCCTGCGTTACTTTCTAAGTCTGGTAACTTCTTTTTGACATAGTTTGGACACAAAACCGTATCTTTGTAAGGGAAAGATGAACAGTGGACGACTTCAAATTTTGAGGTTAAGATGATTTACATGCGATATTTGACATACTCTACTTGAGATTTCTGTCCCTCTTCTCCCAGCATTCTTGTTCTCTTTGTTATTTGTAGTGTTGTCCGTATACATGTCTTATTGGTCTAGGGAAGTTTCTCTGTTGATCTCCTAGACTTGCCTTTCAGAACAACCATACAGTTGATAACTATATCTATATTTCTTTTGGCCCCAGGAGTAGTGCTTGATCCATCAAAATGCAGTGAGTTGAGTATGGAGGAAAAGAGAGAACTTGTTTATCAAGTATCGAAGTGGCCTCATGCCCCTGAAATGTTACAATCATGGAGCCGACAGGAGATTTTGCAGATACTATGTGCGGAGATGGGAAAAGAAAGGAAATATACTGGCTTGACGAAGTTAAAAATCATAGAAAACCTTTTGAAAATTGTATCTGAAAAGAATTCGGAGGGGAGTGAGGCTGCAGCAAACCTTGAACCGCAGTCTTCACCTGCAGTTGAGCAAAGAGCTTCCAAAAGGCAGAGAAAAGCTGATCACCCTAATCGGGTTCCTGTTGAAGTGAAAAATGGTTTAATCAACAATGTTGAAAATGATATGGCTAATATTATATACTGCAAAAACTCAGCTTGCAGGGCTAAATTAAGTCGAGAGCATAAATTTTGCAAGAGGTGTTCATGCTGCATCTGTTATCAGTATGATGACAACAAGGACCCTAGCTTGTGGTTAAATTGCAGCTCTGAGCCTCCGTTTCTTGGCGATTCATGTGGCATGTCATGCCATTTGGAATGTGCTCTAAGGCATGGAAAATGTGGGATTGCTAAAAAGGGAATGGATGGGAGTTTCTTTTGTGTGTCGTGCGGGAAAGTGAATGATTTGCTCGGGTAAATCCTATGTTCCCTTTCTTACATTTTTGATAGAATGCGCCTCTTTATTAAAGTTCCATGTTTCTTTGCTGATATGTTTGCTTTTATTTTCAAATTCTTGTATCCTTACAAGGGTAATAACAAAGAAAACCCACGCAAAGATACTTTTTGAAAGCAGTTTGGCTACCATGTAGGATTCAAATGACGTATAATGGAGAATCTAAATAACCTGGTTAGTTAGTCAAGAAACATTGAATTTATGTTACTTATTGGAAATAACTCAAATAAGTGTTACGGCTATTTGTTTTGGTCAGAAAATGGATTCTACCGCTGCATTAGGTTTTGAAACCTCTCCATGTATGAATTATATTGGATTAGCTGGGTGAGGTCTTCAGGTTACCCTTAACCCTAAGTCATAAGATAAATAAGGATTTTTTCACCTTATTTATAACTCGAATGTCTTTGCCACAATTTCTGGATTCGTCAAACCATTTGGATGAATGCTATGTGTCAAATTATCAAATAAGGCAAACAAAATAGAGGTTATGGATAAAAATATGCACAACATGGTGTCTGTCAATGGTCCTTGTCGTTTTAGTGCTTTCATTGTGGGGACAAACAAAAAGCAATGATTGTAAGTGATTTCTTTTCGGAGATCATTTTTATTGAAGCGCGGAGAACATAGTAAGCACATTTAAATGAAGCTGTGGCAATCTAGTTTGGGATATAATCAAGCAATCTTGTATTTGTCGCCTTCAACAGTTCTGAACCCCTTTTCATAAGCCTTTTCTTTGAATACGCATGCATAATTTGGTGATTCAAGCTTAAAAGTCTGATTTGATAACTACTTTACGTGATTTCGTGGAATGCCAGAAATTTTATCAATAGAGGTGTACTGCTGTATGTTTATGAACTTGCTGGGTATCCCAGTTGAAAAAGTGCAGGAAAGATGTCATTTGAACTCGGGGTAGATATGTGAATCTTCTTATAATAGATGTGAATCATGTGATCTTTTGAGGATTCTATTGTCCACTTACATTGCTCCATGATTGAACAAGGGGGAAGATGGAGGTTCATTTAATTTTTTTGACATGCCTTCTACAAAATAAAATGAGGCTTGGATGGAGTAATTATTTCCTGTGCTAGTCATTTCTTGTGAAGGTGAAAGGAACGCTCAAGGAGAAATGTTCAGGTTACAGTGGACTGGAGCCCATTCCCAACTCCCAAGTATTATGATGAAATTGTGCGATGTCCTATATATCCTGCCTTATTGGTTGGTGCAAAGCAATTTTGTAGCAAAGGATTTTATACCAGAAGTAAGAACATGCACTAGTCTTTTTCACGAGAAGACTAGATGCAAACATTCTTGTCTTTATTGTGCCTTGAATTAGCACAAGGTTGTACTTGTGGTCTCGTTAGGGAGTAAGATGATATCTCATGGCAGGGTTTGCTGATTTGCTGTTCGTTTCATTCTTTTGGCTAAAATTCCCTTGAGGCATTGGATTGTCTGTTGTCCTCTTACTTCCATTTGCCCCTCTCTTTCTCTGTCATATATGCCTGCGTATTAGTGGTGGAAGTTTCCCCAATAAGCAATATGCTTTTCCAGAGAAGGTGATTGATTGTATAGGCAATGGGACCTCTCAATATCTAAAATTAAATTTATAAGAAGCGAATGACCTACTCAATTTGATTAAACTATTTCCTTCAGGAAAATACTTGATCTCTTTGTTGCTATGGTCGATATGTGGATTCCCTCCATTCCATGGCATTACAAAAATAAGGACATAACTTGTGATTTCTTGATTTAAGTGCATGGTCACAATTTCTGTCTAAATTCGATGGACGTGCATTTCACACATCTAACTCAAGATTGACGTACTGATGCCGTTAATTTAGATTTTAGAACATAAATGATATTGTTATTCTTTGGAGTTATAGAATGACTGTTATGTACAGGAAGAATTCTTCTTCGATTCTGTACAGTACAGTAGCTGGATGGCTATTGGATGTCCCCAAAACCTGTCTGGTCTCAGTATCTCTCTCTCATTCACTGTATTCCGCAATGCTGGAGAAAAAGGGCAGTGCCTGTGCTTGGTGGTTTGGGTGGTTTTGTGGTGGCAGCAATGGCGGCTCTTGTATCAGTGTATTTTGTGTTGAAGAGAAATGGTGCGTGAGAGAAGAGAGTGGGGTTAATGAAGCCAATTAACTACACCTGGTAGCAGAATTAGTGGTGCATTTTAGTGTAGAATCCAAGATGAGCCATGTGCTTGTTTCAAAATAACAGCTAGGTGATCCGCACGGTGGCAAACCAGATGGGGTAAAATGAATTTTGCCCCTATTCTCTCTCTCTCTCTCTCTCTCTCTCTCTCTCTCTCCCCGTGTATTTGGTGCTGAAGAGAAATGGTACAAGAGAGAAGAGAGAGGCGTTAATGAAGCCAATTAACTACACACTGGTAGCAGAATTAGGGTGCATTTTAGTGTAGAAACCAAGATGAGCCATGTGCTTGTTTTGAAATAACAGCTAGTAATGTGCATGTTGGCAAACCAGATGGAGTAAAATGGATTTTGCCCATATTTTCTTTCGACTCTCTCTCTCTCTCTCTCACACACACACACACAAACACAGCCATTGTAGTTATACAAAAGGATCCTGTTCTTGTGGACAAACAATATGGCTTCAAAAATTTTCAGCCTCAGCCCCAAACTACCAACTAGTGGCAACCTTCTTTATGTTACATTTATTTGCCAGTGGGGTGTGATAGGTAGAATTTTATTTTAGAGCACAAAATTGAAGCCTTGTCAAATAGAATGCCTTAGTTCGAGTTCAAATGAAGTGAAATTATTGTCAGGAGTTTTTTGAAGTGTCGAACATTCATCCCATGGTCCCTGATTAAATTGCTATTGATTTCTTTAACTTCTGTAGATGCTGGAGAAAACAACTGATGACAGCGAAGGATACGCGACGAGTAGATATATTGTGCTATCGTGTCTCTTTGAGCCAAAAGCTTCTTGCTGGTACCAAATGTTACCAAAAGCTTCACGACATAGTGAATGAAGCAGCAATGAAGCTTGAAGCGGATGTGGGTCCTTTAACTGGTTTACCCGTGAAGCAGGCAAGGGGTATTGTTAACAGGCTTTCTTCTGGTCCAGAAGTTCAAAGACTCTGTGCTTTTGCAGTGGAGTCCCTGGATTTTGTGCTTTCTGAAACTTTCCGCTGTGTTTCATCTAACCATGTCATTCAAGGTCAGCTTATTCATTATTAGTGCTGCAAGTAGCATCTTCAGTTCTGATGGATTTTCTATCTACAGGGTGCTTGACCTGTGTGACAAGAGGAATGGCCAAATTGTCAGCCTATAATTTTGGAAGCATTTTCTGAATGGTTTTTATTTCTAAATTGTGAAGTTAACCACTTTTCTGAGCTTCCTCGTCACACTGGTGGGCAATAAGGCTTTGTTTTTGTTTTGTTTTTTATGTGGAGGCTTTGTTTGGATCTTGCCTTTTGTGGAGGAAAAGGGACAGAAAGAGGACAAGATCCAACAGTTAGCATTTTTGGAGGACAAGAAACAGATAGAGGAAACGATGAAAAAGTAAAAATAGATGTTTGAATAGCTTTCCCATGCGTTTTCTTCTCTCCACAGATTCAAGATCCATGCACAGGCAAAACAGTCTTCTCACTCGAGAGAGTGCTTCAACTTTTTATTATTTGTTTGTGGTAAACGAGTGTGAACTCGAGGGAAAATATTAATCTTTAAGCTGCTAAACGGGACTTCATTCTATATTTGCAGAATCCAGTTTGACAGCTTCCAAAATAATTCGGTTTGAAGACGTCTGCACTTCATCACTTACTGTTGTATTGGGGTCTGAAGATCCCCCACTGGAAAATATTTCTGGTTATAGATTGTGGCATCGTAAAGCTGACGATGTGGACTATCCAGTGGAACCCACGTGCACATTATTTACGCCAAATACAAGGTTTTCTCTGTCCAGACTAAACCCAGCTACAGAGTACGTTTTCAAGGTTGTTTGCTTTGATAAAGCTAGAGAGTTGGGGACTTGTGAACTGAGGTTCCGAATGGGAATTGTTAGGAAAGATGTTAGCAATTCAAAGAACTTGGTCGTTGCAAGTAGTGGAAGTCCAGTGACTAACTCTAGCAGTTTATCTAATCCTTCTTCTGTGGAGGATGAAACTAACAACGTTGTTCCATTCATAAATGGGAATAAGAATACAGAGGACCATAGTCTTACCTATTCCAGAAACCCTGACGAACGTATTTCGTGTCAAGTAGGATCTTCTGGAGAGTTGGCATCTTTGTTGGATGAGGAAGGGCAAATGAGGAAAATGAGCTCCCTCCCAAATGGTGAAGCTCTAGATTTTGTGAACAAGGACTCACCAGAAGGTCAAACAATTGAAGAGACGAGCACTGATAATGGGTCAAATACCCATTTTCACACGGTTTCAGAACGTGTACCACTTGTTGGTAACACGGAAGCTGTATTACCCATTACCCCTTGCAAATTGGAAAATATTGCCATGGGGCTGGGAAGAAGTGGGAGATGCAAAGTTAGAGAAAAAGATCTTTCTAGTGGACATGGGACGGAAGAAGAGCCCCAAGGTGGCAGCTCATCGAAGAAGAGAGGTGGCTGTGGGGAAAGGCGGGATTTGGAGGATTCCGGAAATGGCAACAGGGATTTTGAGCATTACGTGAAAGTGATCAGATGGTTGGAATGTGAGGGACATATTGAGACAAGCTTTAGGCAGAAATTTCTGACCTGGTACAGCTTGAGAGCAACTCCACAGGAAGTTAGGGTTGTGAAGGTGTTTGTTGATACTCTTATTGATGATCCCGTGTCGCTAGCCGAGCAACTTGTGGACGCTTTCTCGGATGCTGTTTCGAGCAAGAGATCCTCTGTCATGCCATCTGGGTTTTGCCTTAAGCTTTGGCACTGACAGTTTCTTGAACGGTCCTTGTTATTTCAAATGAGTTGTCAAACCCTATTCAGGTTTGCGCGTCGGTTTTTGTGGACCCCCAAAAGAATTCTTAGCATTCTTCCTTTAGATTTTCCCCAATGTATTTGATCATTAGTAGTTGACATTTTCATTAGCTAAGACATCAATTCATTGCTCATTTTCTTCTGTAGAACAGTTATCATTCATGGATATGTTTTATCGCAGCAGATGATGAATCAAATACGTTTGATTTCATGTTCTTTTTTGAATGTGGACATTTATCGTGATTGAGTTACAGGAAATGGATCTGAGGGTGGGGGAAAGAGGAGAAGAATTATCATTTCTAGCGTAAGCACGCTAGTATTTTAGTTTTATTCTGTAGTCTTACTGCTGCATAGTGTAGCCTTTTCTAACCCTATTTCCTTTGATCGAATGACGGAAAAAAAGAGCAAATTTGCCCTCTGGGATTTAGTATATTTGTGCATCTTTTCGGATATAGATTAGTATTAATGCATGTACAGAATGCCAATATATATATATATATCTGGATATCAACTGACTAAAATTGCTTTTCTTGCGTCGGATTTAGAAAGTAAAGTAGCTGTCACAGTATCCTTCACCAGCGTACACTTTCTGTTTGCCTGGTGAGAAAATACTTACCCCATTGGCAAAGAATCTCATAAAAAATAAAATGTATGTGATGTGGTTTTAATAATCCCCTCACTAATGCACAACTTTTTTGACAGTTGAACGGATTTGTTGGAAACACTTGTCTTGAAATAGTCCAAAACACCCAACACAGCCATTGTTTTTTCGAGCAGTGTGGGGTTCAAGCTTATAGAGATGCGTCGAACATTATGGCACCAACCTAACATATTAACTTGCGGAAAATCCTGTCAAAAAAATTTGAGAAACCTAGTTACACAGCTATAGCATGCTAACTAGTTACGCAAGGTCCCTCAACATTCAACAAACAGCGGATCAAAAAAAAAAAAAAAACATTCAACAAACACAAGATAAGGTTGAATGGATCATCTCTTGCATCATTTTAAAACCGTTCCACAGATGCCACATAGTATGTTTAAAGTGGCACCATTTCTTGGTGGGTCCCAAAGTATTTCTGTGTGCCGAACAGGTACTAGTAAAACTAGAATTCCTAACAAAACCCTTCACCAACCTTGAATACCATCCCACAAACCCCCCTCCCCTCAACAAATCACACCTCATGTGCTCATATCAGAACCTGTCTTTTCCTCCAATCTCTCCTACCATATCATCAAAACAGAACCCTTTACTGTCCATCACTTCCTCTCCCTCTCTCTCTCTCTCTCTCTCTCTCTCTAGTTTGAAGAGCATGTCTGCTGTAATCTCCTCTGTTCCAAGGTATGTTGGTTTGAAACCCAGGCCATCAACGCCTTTTCCAGCTAAGGAATCAGTTGCGTGGGCCAAGAAAACTGTCTCAAAGGGTTCCAGAATTCGTTGCATGAAGGTAATGTGATCTTAGGCTGTGTTTGGATATCTGTTTATTGGAAGGCCAAAAAAAAGAGAGGAGGGCAGGAGAAAGGAATAATTTGGATACGTTTGGATCTCTCTTTCCATACCCAATTCTTTTCTCCACTAGTGAATGATCCAAGCACAACCTAAGTCGTGATTTGTATACCGGTTTATATTCAATTTTGAATGTAGTGCTCATAATCGTATTCTAATTATCTCAAGTTTAACAGACGTGGAATCCGATTGATAACAAGAAGTTTGAGACACTCTCCTACCTTCCTCCTCTCTCGGAAGAATCGATTGCAAAGGAGGTTGATTATATGATAAAGAAGGAATGGATCCCCTGCCTTGAATTTGATGCAGTAAGGCTATAGATCATATGCTATTTTGTGGTTTGAGATATATACGTATGTTATATCCACAAATATGTCCTATACGAACACACGCACATAGCTAACACTAGTTCTACGCCACCTTTTGATGTTAATAACTTTGTCGAAGTCTTAATCACGATATGTGGATTCAGACTGTCTTCTCATTTGATTCATGTTTGTATTTTTGAAAACATTACTTTGTGACGGAAAAACTTGAAGAGAAGCAACGAAAATATTTGACAAAAGTCAAGTGAAAGATGCTCAATTTGTGTTTTGTTGGGTTAGGAAAACTAGAAGAAGTGACCATTATTCATATAGGAAAACGATTGCAACCAAGATTTGACTTCATTTTCTTCGTATACTTTCTATCGCATCTTTCTATGCTTCCTTAAATCTGTCTACAAATACATGATCCAAACACAGTCCCATCGTCCATAGATTGTCTCAGAATTGTCTTTTTGGGGTTCATATTTGCAAATGTTGTTTTCTGGTTTTGTTCGAAGGTGGGACATGTGTATAGGGAAAACAGCAGAATGCCAGGCTACTATGACGGGAGGTACTGGACACTTTGGAAACTGCCAATGTTTGGGTGCAACGACTCTTCACAAGTGCTCAATGAAATCCAGGAGTGTAAAAAGGCATACCCAAATGCTTATATCCGCTGTTTGGCATTCGACAACAAGCGCCAGGTTCAGTGCATGGCTTTTGTCATTCAAAAACCTGCCGCCGTCACCGCCGCCTAGGTGCATTCATATCACTCAGGCTTCTGTCTTATGAGCTTGTAGAACCCACTTACCTGAACTCTTGTCCCTCTTTTATTTCGTTCTGGCGGTCAGAGTATTCGGTACTTCACTCCGAATAATTTCCGAATACATAGGAAAATCCTGTCCCACGTTTGCTTATTTGTGTCCTTTTGTATGTGTACTTTTTGTGTGTGTACTAATAAGATGGTGGGTGGATTCCATACTATCTGATAAGTTGGAAGGAATCTTGAAACTTTACGTGTAATAATTGATTTAATTTTGAAAAATGCTAGCACCACAAACACTTATAAAAACACATACACAAACTCTCGGGTGAAGCTCATGGTTTTCGATGTCGACTAAAGACATCATGATTCTCTCTAGCAATTAATGCTCCAGAGCCTACTAATCCCTCCGCCCCTATTTAAGTGTCTACTATTCTATTTTTGTTTGTCCCTAAAAAAGTATCCATTTTCAAAAGTCAAAGAGTAAAACTTGGTAAATTTTCTATTTATCACTTACTGTATCTTTTATACTCCTATTGACCCTTCCAAATCCAAAGAATCAGATTAAATGCATCAATTAAATGGAAAGGGTTTCAAGAAAGTTCAAATGTGTCTCCTTAAAAAGTTTGATTTTCAAAAGCGGTCACTTAAAAAGAGACAGAGGAAGTATATATTTTATTTTGATGATTTGTGTTGTTTATTTTGTAAACCTCACTATGCAAATAATCTATGAGAAGAATACAATCAATTCAACAATAAAACCATTCCATCATATTTCTGCACAAAAGCCATCGTTTAAAGTCACTAACCTAGGTTTAACTTTTGATTCCTCCCAATGCCAAGACTTTAACAATTTGGTGTACATAGCCAGAGCTATCTGATACGCTTCGGAGCTGAATGCCCAACAGCAATAGCCAGTTCCATAAGTTAAACCTTTGCATTAGCTTCCTGTATTTGACAAGAATACTTTATATCGTTGCACCTAACTCAGGCTTCTCGTTTTGATCAAGTCCCAAACTAGCATCCGAAGCTGTCCTAACAATCGAAGCTCTAATTCTAGCCAAGATGGGCAAGGGCCCCAAAGCTACACAAATAAAGTACACACCCACACGCATGAAACTCCAAAATTGTCCCATCTAATATAATCAAATAGGTTAACAAAATCACAGAAATCCCAGAATAAGAGTAATTGGGACTCGCACAACCATGCAGTACATCTTCAAAAGTAACAATTCAAGGTTGTCTTACTACAAGGTGTTCATCCTGTGAGTCTCATTACTGCATCTAGACATCCGACCTCCCACCTCATTCATCCCAAGCCAGTTGATGTTTTCCCACCTGTAAAATAACAAACTAAAACTAAATACTAAAGCAATTACACTCAGGTTTCCCCCAAAAAGGATATATGAAAATAAAAAATACCTCAAGAAGGCACATTTCAATCAAACAGTTTAAAGAAACCTATACAAGGACTAGATGATGCCAACAACTCTACGTATGCGTTTCGTAGAGTCGGAAACCTAGTTGGACAAACATGCAATCAAGTGGCCTTTGGGCACAGCTTGCAAATTGACCAAGCTTGCCAGATTTCAGATTGTTCACATCAACCAAAAGTGAGTAGTGGTAGAGGTCAGAATGAAACTGATTTTCAAAAGTAAGGTCAATCTAGACCAATTTCTTCTAGTCTTACAAAGGTACAATGTAATGGAACTCCTCATGAAGATATACCTGTGTGAGTAATGGAGCGAAGCTTTCCATTGGTTGCGAATCGTGATAGTCCTCATGGAATAAAACTTCAGACACAAAATGTAACTTCACTATCATCACAGCCAAGCTCAAATACGCTACAACTACAAAGTTATGTCTCAAGGAAATTGCACAGGTAACCTAAAGTCTGTCAAATTTTGATTCTCTCCCTTTAAGGGGAACACACCACACACCACACACGAGAGAGAGAGAGAGAGCACTTAGTTCTTGCAACCACACTATTTCGATTTTCTGAAATCGGCTAAATAATTTGGCAAGTTAATTGATAACATTCACAATGTACCTTTAACGTTACCTGGGCAGCTGTAATTCAGATTTGCAAAACAAGTCTTGCAGAATAATAGTAATATAGTAAACCCATAATGGACAAAACAAAAAACACTCGAGCCTTTCCCTCCATAAGGGTACAACACAATACCAAGTTCATCATTCAACACCCTCCCCTCACCAATTTTTTAAGATTCTCATTAATGCAACTTTGTAGTTGATTTTGTAGCGATAGAATAATCAGATGAGACACAGGTCATAAAGAGAAGTACTATTGTGGCATGAGAAAACAATGACAGAGGCATGCATGTTAATCCCATTCACATTCCTCTCCATTAATCACAGGGCCTATTTTTCAAGAGTCTTACTAACCAGGTCAGATAACTGATACTAGGTTATGAATATGCATTCAATGTATGGTTGAGCATGCAACCATTTAGATAGTGCAACTTTGAAATTAACATATTTTGTTATCCAAGTTTGCGAATTTTATCTAGTCGAACAATATCTGTAGACACCCCAATCTGGGCTTCCAGATTAGTTTACTTACGGTTTCTGATTCCCCGATGATGAAACGCATCAAGAACACCCCGGGAATGTCGAGTGTTTGAGCTTTGAGTGTTTGAAAAACCCTTGGAACTAACCTAGCCTAAGCCACCCTCCAAAAGCCAAAAACCCTGCTGGCGTGCGCCAGGGCGCAACTGTCTCGCGCCCGGGCGCACCATCGCGCGACAGACTAGAACCATCGCGCGCCAGGGCGCACCCTCGCGCGACAGTTTGGAACCATCGCGCGATGGTTCTGTCCCCACCTACTTTTTCAGAGGCAGAAACTTGGCCACCAAGGCAGTCTCAGCCAGGCCTCGTGGCTGGCTGTGTTCTTCTCCTGGCATCAACCAGAACACCCTCTTGCCCTATAAATACCCCCATTTGTTCTCTTTCAAAGGGTGACAATTTTTGGTTACAAAAAAAAGAAGGTTACAAAATCAAATACAAAAGGGCTACATCCTAACATACTTGTTCTTCATCCATTCATACCTCAATCAAGCACTACCACCTTGCTCTTCAATCCTCAATCAACCTCAATCTCAAAACTCAAAGTTCAAGCACTCTTTCAAACTCAAGCCAAAGGTATAGCTTACCTTGGTTGCTCTGCTCGATCCTCGAGGGCCGGCAGGTCAAGGTAGTAATCAATACCGCCCCGGCCCTAAAGTAGCAAGGTTTCAAAACCGTCTAGGAACCATCGCGCGATGGTCCCAGATACGCGCGCGACACTTTGTGCCAGCGCGATGGATTGCGTGGGGAATGGTGTCCTACTGTTTTATGCTTTACTTTCATATATCTCACTGTTAAGCATGCAAAAAACCAATTTATAGCTTTCTTTAGCTTAAAAATGCTAGCTTTGCACTTCAATATTTAGTCCTGTTCTGTTGGAGCACCCCTGGGATCATTCTGGACCCATCCCAGAACCCAATTTGAACAAAATCACACACTGGAGGTCTGGCACAAACCCTCGCGCGATGCTCCTAAACCCTCGCGCGATGGTCAAATGGAATGTTGACCAGCGCGCCCAGGCGCAACCGTCGCGCGCCAGGGCACAACCACCGCGCGCCCGGGCGAACCGTCGCGCGACGGTTTGGAACCCTCGCGATCGCTTGTTCCCGACTGGTCGGCCTTGCATGTCTAACTTGGTTTTAGGCTATTATTTTGTCCCCACACTGTTTATGGGGTGTTTTGTTAATTTATAGGGCTTTTCAGCCTTTAAACTGCTTATAACTGCTTACTTACAGTTCATATAACTGCTTGATTTGTCCTGGGTGTGCACTGGTCCTTCCAGAGCCCAGAAGGGATGAGAATAAGAGCTGTGGGCTTAGGCTTACTGTCGCGCGCTAGTCCCGTAGTGTCGTGCGCAGGTTGGGTCAACATGCAGTGACTTGTTCAGTGCATACTGATTTCATTCTGCGTGCAACACTCCGAGACAGGGACTTTCCAGTCTGTTTAATTCCCACAGCAGTCTGTTTTCATCCTATATTAACTGTTTCAATAGAGCAAACATGCTTGTTTATCACATCCTCGCAAATTGTTACGCTTTAATCCCCGATTATCCGCTCCCCGCCTAATTGGCTTAAAATTGATTAAAGAAGAAAAAGAATCCCAAACGCTTTCAAAATGCTCAAGTAGAGACCGATCTCCGGATTGGGCGAGAGAGGTGCCATAAAACCCTTCCCCTCTCGTAACCTGGCTCCCGAACCCAGATATGGTTATGACGGATTGGTTCCTTAACTTTTTCAATCAAACAGCGCAGCAGGTGCTTTGAAATACGGTTCCTTGAGTGTCGGACCTTCAAACTCAAGTGGCGACTCTCTGTATTTTGCGAGCGCTTGCCGGCCACGCTGCTCGCGCTCCCTCGATTTTCGGGCCGCTTCGGAAGGGAACGAAATCTTTTCCGGGAGAGAAAGGGAACGAAATCTCTTTTCTCCGGGGCACGCTGCCCACAATATCAACAAAGGCTGTTATTCCAAACTTTGGCCACTCCTTACTGTCATAAGCTAGAAAGTTTTATTTCCCTATTTTCTCATAAGCTTGCTTTCATATCAATCCATAAATCCAAAATCATACTAAATTAGCACTTCTAAGCAATACCACTTTGTCTATCTGTGGAACTCCCATAATAGCAAATAACTGAGGTCACAGTAGGCGCAATACTGAAATCAGAGCATAATTCGCTCACAAAGTCACCGAATTGGAGTAGACGATAACGAAAACAGTAAGCAAGAAAGTCTAACTTAAAAGAAAGAAACAAACCCCAACCTAATCAAGACGTCAAAAGGGTAAGCATGCGTCATCTCTGTTATTGATTTCAAAATTCCTCAACATGTCAAGTTCCTCCTTCCATTCGGGTAGAAACTGGTACTTTCCTTCTTCTTGGTCATTCGGTTGTTGCATTGTTTTTAAGCCACTCCACGAATCCTAAATTTAGATATTCAACAAAAAACTTTTGCAAACACATTTACCAAGTGATAAATCCTATACTAAAAACTACTGCCTAATAAGGTCTAAGTAGGAGTAAACGTAAATTCAAGGAAAGAGTCACAAAATCAGAGGGAACACCTAATTAAGAGGTCATACAGTGCGGAGGGCAAATTTCAATCCCATTACGAACAACCCTAAAAGAGAACAGCAAACCCAGAGAGCAAACAAGTCTACAATTTGAGAAATTAACGAAACCCTAACCTCGAATAAAACTCAAACGAATCAACGGTTGGTTTCAGCAGGCAAAGGGCGATTGAATCCGCCCCGTCGGTTCATATACTGCCTGGGCTGCCGCTTCGTCACGGCTCTCACTCCGCTCACATCCGCCCCCGTCACTTGCTTCCCCTTCGTCGTGTCGAACCCTACCGGAATCCCCAGCTTCTTCATCATCTCTACCTCGTCGGCATCCACCGCCACGCCTTCTTCGGCGCCACCGCCGTCCTTGTGCTGCTGCTGCTTCTGCTCCCTCACGATTCCATCGACGAACTCCGACACCACGGCGGCCGCCCTCTTCGGGTCCTTGACGTCATCGTCCTCCCCCCGCTTGTGGCGCTTCCGCGGCGGTTCCGGCGAGGGAGTGCGGTGGTGGTGGCGCCGGCCGGAGCGGTCCGGGGAGCGGGCGTGGCGGGAGCGGGAGCGGGCGCGGTCGGGGGTGTGGGAGCGTTTGGATCGATCGTCCTTATTATCTCTTCTTCTTTCTCGATCTCGATCTCTCTCTCTATCTCTATCTCTGTCTTCTCTATCTCTAACTCTATCCCTGTCCCAGTCTCTGTCCCGGTCTCGGTCGCTATCGCGGTCGCGACCTCTGCCGCGGTCGCTCATCTTCTTCTTCTTCTTCTTCTGCTTCTGTGGTAGTAGTGGATACGGGGCAGGCTTTCTGTTGGGGTCTTTTTTGAACTAGTAGTTGTTCTGGGAAGGGAAAACCATCGAGGAATTACAGAGAGGGTTTCTGCTGTGAACTCCGGGGTCCAGTTGGGAAAAGGTTAAATTCCACTTTTACCCCCTCAATTATCTATCTAATTTCTTTCTATTTCGTCCTTAGGCTCCGTTTGGAACCTATGGAAAGGAAAGGAAAAGAAAGGAAAATAAAAAATTTTTCCTTTCCATTGTTTGGTTGGAATGGAAAGTGTGAAGAAAATAAAGATTTTGAGTGTAATGAATAGTAAATTTTTCCTCCCATTTTCCTCTCATTTTTCTTCCCTTTTATTTTCCTTTCCTTTCTTTTCCTTTCTTCAAGTTCCAAACAGAACCAGGCTCTGTTTCGAACTTAAGAAAAGGAAAGGAAAAAAAAGGAAAATTAAATTTTTTTTAAAATTTTTCCTCCTATTGTTTGGTGGGAAGAGAAAGAGAGAAGAAAATAGCAATTTTAAGTTTTGTGAATAGTAAATTTTCCTTCTTATTTTCCTCCCACTTTATTTTCTTTTCCTTTCCTTTCTTTTCTTCAAGTTCCAAACAGAGCCTTAATCTATCTACTGAACCAATTGAGTCATTAATCGGTTTTTTTTAGGTAATTGATTTTGGCACTCTAGTTTTTACCGCTGGCACTCCAGTTTGTATGTTAATCATGTGAAAAAATAAAAATAAAAGTGGAGTCCCATTGACTAAGTTTGGAGTGCCAAAATCACCTCCCTTTTTTTATTTGGGTAAGTTCTATTGAGAGTCATTAATCTTGATCGTTATCTCTGTCTGCCGCGTTCACTCACGATCTTATGTGAAAGTGGTGGCGGTGGGGATCATGTTTTATGTTGTATTTGGATGAGTTTTTGAAATTTTTGTATGAGAGTAATGATTAGAGAGTAATTAGTGGAGAGAGATAGAGAGAGAAATGAAAATAATAATTGGAGATACGGGTAATGAGTGAAGAGTAATGATTAGAAGTAAACATAATGAATGTTTTTTGAGTAGGAATTTTTTTTTCCAAATCTTGATCTAAACAAGGCATTAGTTACATGACTTTATTTGTACACTGAGGATGCAGTCCGGGATCCCGGATGTTTGGTAAAATGGGGATCAAAACCTCAGTTATTGAGCCTTGTGCTCTGCATTGTAATGAACTTTGGGATGTAATGACTCTTTTATCTATGAAGTTCTTTTATTGTCGGAAAAAAAAATCTCAGTCATTGGATTGTACTATTTTGAATGGTCCAGATTGCGAACGATCTATTCGCAAGAATAGTTATTTGTACATGGCGGATCTAGTCCATGATCCCGGCTTTTGTGTAAAATGCAGACCATTATCTTAGCCAATGAATTGTGTTTTGAATGGTTCGGATTTGCGGACGATCTATTCGCAAGAATAGATAACTATTCTCGCAAAATAGATCATCTGCATCCGGACCATTCAAAACTTGTCTATTCTCGCAAATAGATCATCCGCAAATCCAAATCATTTAAAACACAATCCAACGACCAAGGAAAGAAGCCCACATTTTACACAAAATTCGGGATCTCGGACTGGATTCAGAATATTTATATGTACAGTCTAGATCCCCGAAGGGATCTCGGAAAGTTTTACGATGCAGACCTCACATTCCCGATCGAATTTTGATGATTCAAGCTGCTCAAAATGATCAGAATGTGATTTTAAGAGTTCCTGAGAAAAATCAGCCAAAAAAATAGACCGAGAAGGGCTTGATCGAAGCAATTTTTATCGAACGGTTCAATAAAAAAACTGCTCAAATCAAACACTTTCCGGTCATTTTTTTTAATGATTTCTCACGGATACCTTAAAATCACGTTCTGCACACTTTGAGTGCCTCGGATCATCAAAATTTGCTCGGAAAAGGAGAGGTCCACACGGTAGACTGGTAATTTGTGTTTATTTGTATATCCATTTTTGAGGCAGTTCTAAAACCGTCAAAGAGTATAGTGATGGCTCCACTGTGAATATGTGATATGTGAAGTCTTGACTCGGCTTTGATCACTTGGGTGCTCAGAATCAGGGCCGGCCTTCATGATTGGATTGTCCAAGTCCGATTTTAAATTTTGTTGCCCATATACTTTTAAGTCATATATAAAAAGACATACCTAAATTAACCTAGCATTGTGTTTTTGGCTTGAATTACATCAAAAATATTAGATTATATTGCTTTATGTAAGCAAATTTGGTTCCTAATAAAAACCTTATAATCACACAATTGAGAAGCACATCGAAAGGAATTTGAACTAGAAACTTAATGAAATAACTCTCGAAAAATTAAGAAGTACAAATCTTTTTAGCAAAAAAGCCTACTAATATTAAAATTAAGTGAGTTATATCTTTCAATATAGACATTTTAACTTCTGTCTTAGCTACTGTAACCAAAAAAAATATGAAAATAAAATAGTTTGACCAAAACATAAAAAGATTTATTACAACAAAATTTAATTCACCAAATAAACCCTTTAGCTTTTAATAACAGAAATCACATGAAAAAATGCGAAACGAAATAATAGTAGCTTAAGCAAATTTACAAAAAAGGAAAAATATACCACGACGGAGACTCGAACAACTTCTATAATTATAACATATTTGACGACTCCTAAATATATATATATATATATATATATATTTTTTTTTTGGGGGCGCGACTCAGAATCCCTTGATTAGAGTTTGAATTTCATTTAGTTTTCTCTCCTCAGCAAACAAGGACATCTAATGGTCCAAAAGCTTGGTTGTTCGTGAGCAACAAATACAGAAATCCAATTTCTATGGAGCTTTTTTTTTTTGTAAAGGAGGTTTCGGTAAAAAAGTTAAACGGAGGTGAATTGCACGCGTCCGTTAGATTGTCGAAACAAACAGGTGAAATTTTGCCGTTAGATTGTCAAAACGAATGGGTGAAATTTGCCGCCTTCGTTATTCTGACTCCTTGGTCACTAAATATCTCTCATATCTCTGAAGCATCCCGTTTCTTTGTTTCATACGTTTTTCACCATATTCGGTACTCCGTATTATTTTGTGTGTGTGTGAGAGAGGTAGAAGCTGAATCAGTTCGCGCAGACTACACTCACGGTGGTGTTCCGTTAGTCCTAGTTGGATAAATCCTGGAATATAGACTCGGTTCAATCTCAACACCTTGGATAGGTAACAATCTATTTTAAAGATACTGTCTGTAACACGTGTTTGGGTTTGCATATCTGTATCGATTTTGAATTGTCAATTGCTTTACAGTTTGTATCTCAACCAGCCATTTGCATCTATGAGTCTTTGTTGTTTGCCTGCTGCAGTTTCATCGTGGTATCGTTTACTCATTTTGTTATACATCCATTTTGCCCTTCTCCACCGAAGTGCAATCTCTCTCTCTCTTTTTTTTATTTTTTACCCTGTAAGTACCGGCTAATATGCTCAATCACCATATACTATCCATTAGAGTTCATTTCAAAATTAGGTCTGACCTGGTGCAACAGTGTTCTTTTTCGGTAGAAAGTTCTCTGTTTCTTCTTATGGTTTCATTTGGGTGCATTGTCTCAATTAGTCATCACAGTTGTTTATGATTCTTATTGTTGCCACGTATGAAACGTCCTGTAGGTTTATACACATCGTGTTGGAAGAACTGCTCGGGCAGGGCGAACTGGTGTTGCGATCTCTTTTGTCACTCAGTATGAGTGGGAATGGCACTTGCAGATAGAGGAGCATACGGGTATGCAACACATGTTACAATCGCTAATGACTCGCTATGAAGAAGGTTATTCGTTCGTCCTGAGTTAAACCGAGCCATTGAAACCATGAAATCGCATTGTAAAATGCAGTTCAGTTTGTTATCAGTATTAAGCTTAAGGATATTCCAATCATCACTAACTCATTTTAGGCTGAGCATATATTTTCACATTATAACCCCGATGAAATTGTATCCTTTGCACCTATTTATGTGCCGTCATTTGAATACCAATATAATTAATCATGGACTCAAGAGGTCAACCTAAAATCAAACCAAATGCCTTTGGTTTTTTGCCTTTGGTTTTCTATGTTGGAACGAGGACCAAACTGTTCTACAAAAAACCGGTCCAAACGGTACTAAATCACTGCGGTTGACAGTTGTAGTTCTATCTTCTTCTTTTTTCTTTCTTTTTTTCTGTTTGTGGGACAGTCCTAATTGTTAAGCCATTGGCTCTTCTTAAGACTAGCCTTGTTTTTGTCTCTCAGGAAAGAAGCTCCGTTCGGTTCCAGCTCCAGAAGAAGAAGTTTTGCTGCTAATGGAGCGCGTCTCAGAGGTCGTAAGAATAGCTCAAATGGTATGGAGTTCTTGTCTTTTCTGTTTTATTTATTTTTTCCTGCAGTTAGCTTGTCTGCCAGTTAATGACCTGGACTTAGAACACTTGTTGTAGCAACTTGGATTTGGAACCTAGTGAGTGATTGCAGTGCTTGTCTTAGTAATTGACGAAGTTATATTGAAAATTTTCTCATGTGGCCTTTTACCAGCTTTGCTTGTATTGTATTGTTCTCTTTAGCTGCCTTGGAACTAATTTTCTTCATCTTTGGCTGCCTTGGAACTAATTTTCTTTGTAAGGGTATGAGTGATAAAATGGGACTTCAGGTTGAAGCCAGGACCTAGTCAGTTGGATTTCATGCAACCATGATTTATTAGTTCCATCAGCGAACTAATCATTCTAGTTGAAAATCGTATAACATTACAATTGCGTTGGTCTCTAGCTGCTCCGCCATATTAGTTTCCAGATGATGTCTGATTTCTGGACTTAAAGGAATGCTTGTGAATTTGTGATGATAACATCTCTTTCTGTTGTGAGCACCCCTTTGACTTTTTTGTAGTCATTGGACACTGAGGTTAGCCTTTTTTTTTTTTTGCCTAAGCCACTAAGGTTAGCCATTGTACCTTGTCCAGTTAACTGATTCAGTGATGGACAAAGACGGGATACCTCAGTTCAGACCGATTGTATAGGCACACCAATAAAAACCGTGTCACCAGCCGGCCCGAACTCAGATGCACCGTCATCAAGTGCAGGGAGAATTGAGGAGAAAATAGCAAAATGAGGCATCAAAGAGTTTTGATCCACTAGAAAGAACTTTTTTTTAGTAAGTAAGTAATATCTACTGAACTTATTTGGTCTAATCATTTGACTAAGAACTTTTTGCCGGAATAAGTTGGAAGGTTTTGAGCCTGATTTCGTCACTTGGAAAATTGCAATGGACGTTTATTGCAAAATGGGGCAGTGTGATCAGGCTTGGAAGATTTTTAAACAGATTGAAAAAGCTAATATCATTTCTTGGACCACATTGATATCTGGTTATTCAAGGATTGGGAAGGCATGAAGTAACATTAGCGATCTTTAGCGATTTGGTTAGGAAGGGGGATGGTTTCTTCCCTGATTTGGATTGATTCCAATATCATTGTTTCTTGCCGACATCAAGGTGCTTTAATACTAGCAAGAAAGTCATGGTTATGGGATTAAAAAGGAAAAAGAGTTTGCATTTTACAATTCAGTCGGGCTTGCATTGTTGACAATGTACGGTAGATGTAGGGATATACACGATGCAGCAAATGTATTCACCTTGATGGACAAATCTGATGGTGTCACTTGGAACTCTATGATTTTTGGTTTTGCTGATCTTGGAATGAACAAATCGGTGCTCGAGTGTTTCAGAAAAATGCAAAGCATGGGTATTCAAAATGACCAGAACAAAATGTCCACTGTTCTGCCAGTATGTGATCTTGATTCTGGGAAACAAATACATGCTAGCATTAATAAAAACGATTTCAGTAACATCATTCTTGTTTGCAACACTTTGATCCATACATACTCTAAATGCGGATGCATCAATATTGCTTTTTCTATGTTCTTTGAAATGGTGAGTGGGGATTTAGTATCATGCAACACGATGATTGAAGGGTATCGAATCCCTGGAGCCACTCTTGAACTTCTAGTAGAGATGAATAAATCTGGCAATTACCCAAACTCTATTACTTTTACTTCAGTGCTATCGGCTTGAAGTCGTTTGGGTCTTGTGGATAAAGGGCTTGAAGTCTTACACAGAATGAAGACTAACTTTGGCTATAACCCTGAAAGGGAACATTTTTCTTGTGTTGTTGATTTACAAGCATGACTACTGTATACCAGTATAGATTGTATAGTTACAATATAGTTACACTACAGTCTGCATGCACATGTCGCCATGTAAGATTCTGCAGTTGTTGATATATATTTCTCTCATTGATTGGAGTGCTGTATCATGTGTGTGTTAGTTATTGTTTCTTTCATGATATATAGATCTCATGATTCTCATTGTGCATATTTGCAGGTCTATCAGGAAATGCTATTATTCAGGTTTCCAAACTTCCCTATCCGCTCAAGTTTCAAGTTACAAATCTCTCAAGATAAAATTCTTTGCATTTGGATTTCCAGATTCCTATAACTTTACTTGGAGCAATATTAATGGAAAAATCAGGAAGAAGACCACTTCTCATGGTGTGTACTCTATGGCGTTATTCTGAAGCACCGGAAAAAAAAAAAAATTCATCTATGGCAAAATAATGGGTGAAAAAATTTGGAGGCTAAGAAAAATGTTTTTGTATTGCTCAAGGTGTCTACAACTGGTGAATTTCTAGGATGCTTTCTGAGTGGAACCTCTTTTTTCCTCAACGTAAGTTATTCATATAACTGCTATACGCAGCCTATTTAGTCTCTACTATTTTTGTATCGAAAGTCTCTACTATTTTTGTATTCGATACATAGTAAAACTTATATGAGCCGCGTGTGGATGTACTCGATTGTACAATCACTGAACCACATCAAAATCTCTGCATCTTTTCTATCTTTGTTCTTTACTTGACTGTTCTTCAACGGCAAATTAGTTCATCTGTTGTAAAAAAACACAAATTTGAAACCTGGTCTTGTACACGAATCAGGGGCAAAGTTTGTTGATTAGATGGGACCCAATATTGGCAGCATCCGGAGTATCGGTAAGTTAAGAAAATTTAATACTACTAGTGTTCTTTATGAACATCAATAGTACTTTGTTGGTCATCACTTTGCTCTATGTATCAATATCATGAAGCTAGTGTTTGCTGCGTTCTCTTTCTTGATGTATCCATATCGATTTATCAATATACAAAAAAAAAAAAAAAAAGAGAGAGAGAGTAAGGAGTAGTATGTAACTAATACCATAACAAATTGTGGGGTGGGGCGGGGTGGCACGTCCAAATAAAATTTTTGCATTGCAAAAAATTGAAACAACGTTAGTCTACAGATCACGTGTATTTATTTTGGGTATTAAGTATATCGATGGATAATTAACGCATGAAAACATGTCCTTTTGTGGTATCATGCATGAATGATTAACCTTATCGTGCTACAGTTCCAAAGTTCTAATTATGTGCCTAATGTGGTTTTTTATTTTTTATTTCCCTTAATGATACAGATTTTTGTAGCATCATTCTCTATTGGAATAGGAGCAATTCCTTGGGTTATCATGTCTGAGGTATATTCAGGTCTCAATCGTCAATAAAGCAGAAGACTGATTCTCTATTTTTTTTTTCCAATATTGCATACATCAGTGGGGGTTAACGGGGTGTTAGTATGTTAGTTCACGGGAGGTTCAGAGGGTGTCCATAGCCCTGAACCCCAAACTGCCCCTCACGGGGCTAGAATCATGCCTCCACTGAGGGAGGTGTACCAACTGAGCTAAGAGCTCATTGGTTCTTATTTTCTGTTTGGGATCCTGATAAAATTGATATTTTAGAAAAGAAAAAAAAACTGAAATTTTGGATCCAACATTTTCCATCTTTCAATTTGGAAGCATGTCAATAGAATCTGAATGTTGTACTTCTTATCTCATCAAATACATATTGGACCCCGCTTCTTTGCGGACCAGATTTGGACCGGAAGAAGCAGTCTCATCTTGATTGTCCATTTGTGCAATCAACAGTTTAGCGAATCTGAATAAGATTTTTAGGCGGTCGAGATAAGACAGACTAATCTTTGTAGTCCAAAGCCAAACTGCATGCAGAGAGGCCATTTGAGTTTTGTATTCCTCATCTCATCTTGGTATATTGTTGACTTGGGCAATCAATAGTTAAACAAAAATCTAAATTATTATTAAAAAGACTTTAGGGCACAGACTGATATCTGTGGTCCATAGCCGAGTTGCAGGGACGCCATTTCTAAATGCATGCACATGAACCCAAAAAAAAAAAAATATCTGAAATTTTCTTCTTCCGTATTCTCCGTGAAAAAGGGAAATCAAGGTATTCAAACATAATTCCATTTCCCATTTGGCTATTTTTCTTTCCCCAGTAGATCTTCCCAATACATGTGATGGTAATTGCTGGGAGTTTGGTGACGCTAGTGAGTTGGTTTGGTACTTGGGCTGTTTCTTATACTTTCAACTTTCTCATGAGCTGGAGTTCCACAGGTGGCATAATTTTTTTCAAATTAATAGTTTTCTCATTTCATTTTTTTCGAAAAACCATCGAAGAAATACACTCCTAATTCGTTTCGTTGTTTATGGCAATTGATATCTGTCATCGGTCTTTTTCTCCCTCAGACACATTTTTCGTCGACGCTGCGTTTTCGTGGCGAAAATGGTACCCAAAACCAAGGGGAAAACACTGGAGGAAATTCAGGCTTCCATCAACACACAGGGAAGAATAAAGTTATGAAGCTGAGTGTATTGGAAATTAATTCAAGAATCGAGTATTGGAAATGGGGCTTGCTTTTCATGGCAAATTGATTTGCTTTTTGCAGTTCCCAATCTCTTTAAAATGGGAATTGATTTTCAATTCGTTAAAAAACTAGAGTTGGTTTTGAGCCAAGTCTCTAATGTTTTGGTGATAACTAACACGCACGAAGGGGTTGTCGCAATGGTTAATTGATTTGTCTTGGCGGGGTTTACCATCCAAGGTCGCAAGGTCGATTTCCCTCGACAAAGATTTGTCCTTGGAGCCACCTCACCTTACCCAAAAGCGTGGAAATGGTTGTGGAAGTGGTTGATAGGATTAGTTTGGTTGATTGGGACACTCTTCATTACCCAAAAAGAAAAGAAAAAAAAACTACTTTTGCATTCAATTTATCAGCTAATTAAAATTTCGCAATATGAACTTTATTCTAAACCAACATAACTCACATTTTCCATAGCACTTTTGTCCTTTTTTCTTAATCAAACAAAGGCTTGGTTTGGTTTAAATAAGTTTATTGGCTTCGTTTTTTTATATCTTAAAATTCAATTATTTGTTGCAATTGTTAATTTTGTGTCAAATTTTCGTGAATTAATGATTCGTCTCGACAAGAGGAATCTATGTTCTTAGGCTTTTTTTTCATCTTCATTCATTAAAATTATGAGTTTCGATCATATTTTTTCAAATTTTCGAACTACTACAATGAGACGAACTAATAATTTACAAATGAGCACAAAAATTGAATAAATACATAAATGAGCCAAGCAATTTGTTAAGCCTAACTTGTTTACGTTAACTTTAACTTAGGGTCAGTTTGACCTAAAAAAAGGTTGGATTATTTTTTTTAATCCCTATTTGAAAAAAATTCACATTTATTAGTTTTGCGTCAATCTTTTGTGGATTATCGGTTTATCTCGACGAGAAGAGTCTAAAAATTATCATAAAAAGTTTACTGAAGACAGAAATAATCCAAAACAGATACACTTTTTTAGATTATTTTTTATTTAATAGATTTTTCTTGTTGAAACGAATAATTAATTTACCCCAAAAAATCCGTTTTTTATGAGGCAAACACATTTTTTAATTATGGTAACGATGAAAGACCAAGAAGGAAACGAAGGTAGACGCGCTTCTATATAAGCCTGCTTTCGAATTAGGTTTCAGCAGGCGTGTTTGTGTTTCACGAGTTTGAATTATCCGCGGCCAGAGGCAAAACTCCACGGCCAAATGCAGAAATCCACGGCCAACTGTAGAAATCGGCGGCTAGGTGCAGAAAACCGCGGCCAAGTGCAAATATCCGCGGCCAAGAGTAAAAGTTAGCGGCCGTAATTTGAGTAAGAAGCGTGTGCGCAATTCACGCTTCCTATGAATACGGCCGTGACTTAAAAGATTGCGGAACGTGTTTGAAATTCACGCATCTTCGTCTCACACAAACACACAGGGCTCCAACGAAACTTATGGCGAACTCGATTCTCGATCATCTGAACAGGCAGCCGAACACCGTACGTAATTCCTCATTCAGTGGATGAAGATGATTTAGCACTTTAACGAAGAATATGTTGCACCACTTCCACTTCAAATTTCAATGGAGATGAGAATAATATGGAAGTCTCGTCTCTTTCCACACCCACTTCAGAAGACCCAACTACAAGTCAACCTGTTCCGACCAATGGCTCATTCTCCACGGGCTTAGACCAAGGCCTTTCATGACCACAAATTTAGTTCCAATGTATGCGGATTGTGGGGGTTCGGAATTAGCCGAAGCCATTTCTAAATGCATGCACATCAACCCCAAAAAAAAAAAAAATTCTGAAATTTTCTTCTTCCATATTCTCCGTGAAAAAGGGAAATCAAGGTATTCAAACATAATTCCATTTCCCATTTGGCTATTTTTCTTTCCCCTGTAGATCTTCCCAATACATGTGATGGGTATTGCTGGGAGTTTGGTGACGCTAGTGAGCTGGTTTGGTACTTGGGCTGTTTCTTATACTTTCAACTTTCTCATGAGCTGGATTTCCATAGGTGGCATAATTTTTTTCAAATTAATGTTGGGAAAAATTTCGGCAGTCACGAAAATCCAGAGAACAATTTCCATTATCAACATGTAACAATTACATAATTGAACATAACATATTACGAAACCAGTAAGCAGATTACAGAGAATAAGAAAACCGAGATACAAACAAATCTTGGATTGAAACCGAGTCCTGTGCAGAGCCACAGTCTCCTTAAGAAAGATTCGCCCCTACCGTGGGTGTTGTAGGTTGCGTCGGCGACTTTCTCCCAGGGTTAGCTCGGTTGAACCGCTAGCCGTCGGAACACCTCCGATGACCGCCTTGGCGAACTGACTACTGCCTGCCTCTCTCTCTCAAGAACGAATGTTGTAATGTGCTGAAGATTGCGAATTTGCTTGTGAATTTCCCAAGGACGTGAGCCTCCTTTTATAGGGTGAAGGAGGCAGCAAAGGAGTAATGCAGCCATTATTCTGCCATCAAATTCTGCCATTGAAGAGGGAGGTTACGGGAGTTATACACCCACAATTCAATACGTCTATTGATTGTGGTGTGGTGCGTCCAGATTCAACGAACCCGAGCATGGTTGCCCCGATTTCATTCATCTGAAATTTGAAAAATTCCAACAATCCCCCCATGAATGGAATTGGCAGGCATACTGGTGCAGAGTACAAAGCTGATCCGAGAGAGCGACAACGGATAATCCCTACATAGGATAGGTGGCTTTTGGCCTGGAACCTTCCCTTGTGATAGCCAATCGGGTTTACTGGCAGACCAGTGTGCGGTCCCGCTTTGAACTGTTCCGCCGCCGATGTAAACCGAGACAACAGACGTCACACAGGACTTCTCCTGACGTAGTTCAGTTCTCACTGTTGGGTTCATTTCGGCCATGACACCCCTTCCTGGTTCTGCGAGTTTTCTCAAGAATTTTGCCACAATTCTCAAAAAAGCAGCCCCACTTCATACTAACATGGATGACCTTCCTATAAAGGTATCTTGCTATACCCCATCTGGCAACCCAGCACATAAGAGTCATTAAAAGCAATACTTAACCTCTTCACATTTGCAGGTATCACTGTTCTACATCATAGGAATGGGCAGGAGACCGCGTCTCCTCAGTGATCGTTCTCGGCTACTCGCGAAAGATAGTCTCATTGAACCTAGATCTTGGGATCTCCAGTCAACTAGGTTGGCTACCTCCACGGTAACTATGAGCGTAGTGGCTTAAGCCCCATCCCTTTTGATGCTCGGTCAACTAGCTCTCGGTTTAACCCTTTGGTTAGCGGATCCGCAATATTGTCCTTTGACCTCATATGATCAATAGCGACAACTCCACTTGAGAGTAGTTGCCTAATGGTATTATGTCTACGCCGAATATGTCTAGACTTACCATTATACATATTATTATGTGCCCTACCAATCGCAGATTGACTATCGCAATGGATACTAATCGGTGGCACAGGTTTCGGCCATCTTGGAATATCCTCCAAAAACTGACGGAGCCACTCGGCTTCCTCCGCCGCTTTATCCAGAGCGATAAACTCTGACTCCATCGTTGAGCGTGCTATACACGTTTGTTTGGTGGATTTCAAGAAACAGCTGCACCACCAAGTATAAAGACATATCCACTTGTGGATTTAGAGTCTTTCATATCTGATATCCAGTTGGCATCACAATACCCTTCCAATACTACTGGATATCTGGTGTAGTGCAACCCCAGATCACGAGTATACCTCAAATAGCGCAGAACCCTGACTATTGCCTTCCAGTGATCACGACTGTATCTGCTCAGTCTGCTGACTGAGTAAGCTATATCGGGCCTTGTACAACTCATTAAGTACATCAGGCTCCCAATTATCCGAGAATACTCTAATTGAGATATGCCTTCCCCCCCATTCTTGGATAAATGCAGACTTAAATCTACAGGGGTTCTTGCGATACTTGAATCAGACGAGTTGAACTTCTCAAGGATCTTGTCAACATAGTGTGTCTGAGACAACGTAAATCCAACAGAAGTTCTGGTGATCTTGACACCCAAAATGACATCTGCAAGGCCCATATCCTTCATGTCAAACTTCGAGTTTAACATATTCTTGGTAGACTGAATAACCCTTTCATTGCTACCAACAATGAGCATGTCATCAACGTACAGGCACAAAATGACATATCCTTCGTTTGTGTCTTTGACATAAACACACTTGTCACATTCGTTGATCTTGAAACCACTTGACAACACAGCATTGTCAAATTTCTCATGCCATTGTTTTGGTGCTTGCTTAAGCCCATACAAAGACCTCACAGGCCTGCAAACTTTCCTTTCTTGGCCCGGCGCGGAAAAACCCTCGGGTTGTTCCATGTAGATTTCTTCATCTAAATCACCGTTCGGGAAAGCTGTTTTGACATCTGTTTGATGTATCTCAAGGTTACGCAAAGCTGCGATTGCAATGATCATCCGGATGGAAGTAATCCTTGAGACCGGTGAGTAAGTATCAAAGTAATCTAGGCCTTCTTTCTGTCGGTATCCTTTGATAACAAGCCTAGCTTTTATTTATCAATTGACCCATTTGCTTTCATCTTCCTTTTGAAGATCCATTTGTAGACGAGAGGCTTACTGCCTGGTGGCAAATCCACCAGTTCCCACATATGGTTTTGCAGTATGGAGTCAATCTCACTCTTAATGGCCTCTTTCCACAGAGGACCCTCAGGGCAGCTCACAGCTTCATGGTACGTCCGAGGCTCATTCTCTACCAAATAAGTCAGGAAATCAGGACCAAAAGACGTTGATGTTCTAGCTCACTTGCTACGTCGTGATTCAACATCAACATCCTCTTCTTGGCCTTGTTTGCGTTCATTAGCCAAATGCAGAGTCCGTTAGCAGAACTTGACTCTCCAATGGATCTATAAGGGAATATGTGTTCAAAAAACACTGCATTCCTAGACTCCATGAGAGTATTCTTGTGAATATCTTGTATATCTGACTCATACACAAGAAATCGATAGGCACTGCTATCGTCTGCATAACCGATGAACACACAATCAACGGTTTTAGGGCCTATCTTCTCCTTCTTAGGAGGAGGTACGGCCACCTTCGCTAGACAACCCCATGTTCGTAAGAATGCATAGGTAGGCTTCCTACCTTTAAACAACTCATACGGGGTTTTTCCAACGTCTTTGCGAGGTATCTTATTGAGGATGTAATTAGCGGTGAGAACAGCATCTCCCCACATGTTCTGAGGCAACCCAGAACTGATCAACATAGCGTTCATCATATCCTTCAATGTACGATTCTTGCGCTCAGCAATTCCGTTAGTCTGAGGTGAATAAGGTGCTGTGGTTTCATAGATTATTCCGTGTTGGGCACAGAATTCTCCAAACGGTGACTGAAATTCACCACCACGATCACTTCTGACCACCTTAATCTTTCTGCTCAGTTGATTCTCAACCTGAGTCTTGTAATGAACAAACTTGTCCAGGGCTTCATCCTTGCTTTTCAGCAAATACACATAGCAAAACCGAGTGCTATCATCGATAAAAGTAATGAAGTACTTGTTACCGGCCCGTGTTTGGACATATTTCAGATCACACACATCTGTGTGAATTAAACCCAAAGGTTCTGTGCTTCTTTCTACTGCTTTGAAAGATGCTCTTGGCATTTTAGCCTCTACACAAGTCTCACACCTGTGTTTTTTATCAATTTGAAAAGCTGGAATATGGTCCAAGTTAATTAATCTACGCATAGAATCATAATTAACATGACCTAGTCTACCATGCCACAAAAAGGAAGACTCAAGCACATAAGCAACAGGGGATTTCTTTTTATTGATAGTAGGGATAACAGTCATTACATTCATTTTAAACAGACCATCGGTCATGTAACCTTTCCCTACATACATTCCAGCTTTAGTCAGAGTGACCCTATCAGCCTCGAAAACCAGGCGGAAACCATGTTTGCTCAACAGTGAACCAGAAACCAAATTCTTGCGAATATCTGGCACGAACAACACATTATTCAGAGTCAACTCTTTGCCCGAAGTCATCTTCAGGACCACTTTCCCCTGCCCCGCAACATCCGAGGTAGCCGAATTCCCCATGAACAGTTTTTCACCGTTAGCAACCGGCTCAAAGGTCGTGAACAACTGCCTGTCACAACAGATATGGCGAGTTGCCCCAGTATCTACCCACCATTCCTGCGGGTTTGAACCAACCATGTTCACTTCAGATACCATAGCCGAGAGGTTGAGATCGGCCACTGCAGCCTCCATTTCAGCCAAGTGCGCCTTAGCGCGAGGGTTAAGCGGCTTCTTACACTCCGAAGCTCTATGCCCGAACTTGTTACAGTTGAAGCATGTACCCTGAAACTTCTCCTTGGGTTTCTTGGCAACACCACCTCTCGGTCCTAGATTGACACCTTTGTCCTTCTGTTTGCCAGCTTGCTTGTCAGACCGCTTGTCAGCACGCCTGTCATTCTGGTTTTTCCTCACACCGGAAGATTGACCATGCTCCATTATATTTGCCTTGGCCATGTAGGAGGCCTTTGCACTCTTATCCATACCCCGATTCTCCTCTTCAATACGGAGCTTGATGAAAAGAGCCTCCAAGGTCATCTCCTTATTCTTGAACATGAGATAGCTCTTGAATTCTTTCCATGCTGGGGGTAGCTTGTGGATCACTGCAGCCACTTGGAATGCTTCACTCAGAATCATCCCCTCAGTCCTGATCTCATTGAGCAGGAGCTGTAGCTCTTGGACTTGGACTGCCACAGACTTGGAGTCCACCATCATGTAATCAAGGAACCGGCCCACAACGAACTTCTTGGACCCGGCACCCTCGATCTTGTATTTCCTGTCTAAGGATTCCCATAACTCCTTAGCCGACGGAGCCTCGCCATACACAGAATACAGCGAATCATCCAGAGCATTCAGAATGTAATTCTTGCACATGTAGTCATGCTCTTTCCATCTGGCCACATCAATCCTCTTCTGAGTGTCAGGATCATCCTCAGCAATAACAGGCGCATCCTCGACCAGCCACTTTGCCAAATTCAAGGTGGTGAGATAGAACAACATCTTCTGTTGCCACCTTTTGAAGTCCACCCCAACAAATTTGTTTGGTCTCTCCACGTGAGACATTGGAACGGAGGGAATCCCAGGAATTGGAGCATGAGTCGGAAAAGCACCACTGCCATTTCCATTGCCACTGTTACTGCCAGTATCCTTGTCTTTGCCAGTGTTGCCAGTGACAGTGGTTTTCCCTTGATCAGTTGTCATGTTTTCCGTGGGTGTTGTAGGTTGCGTCGGCGACTTTCTCCCAGGGTTAGCTCGGTTGAACCGCTAGCCGTCGGAACACCTCCGATGACCGCCTTGGCGAACTGACTACTGCCTGCCTCTCTCTCTCAAGAACGAATGTTGTAATGTGCTGAAGATTGCGAATTTGCTTGTGAATTTCCCAAGGACGTGAGCCTCCTTTTATAGGGTGAAGGAGGCAGCAAAGGAGTAATGCAGCCATTATTCTGCCATCAAATTCTGCCATTGAAGAGGGAGGTTACGGGAGTTATACACCCACAATTCAATACGTCTATTGATTGTGGTGTGGTGCGTCCAGATTCAACGAACCCGAGCATGGTTGCCCCGATTTCATTTATCCGAAATTCTGAAAATTTCCAACAATTAATAGTTTTCTCATTTCGTTTTTTTCGAAAAACCATCGAAGAAATATACTCCTAATTCGTTTCATTGTTTTTGGCAACTGATATCTGTCATCGGTCTTTTTCTCCCTCAGGCACATTTTTCGTCGACGCTGCGTTTAGCGCACAAACTGTACTTTTCGTGGCGAAAACGGTACCCAAAACCAAGGGGAAAGCACTGGAGGAAATTCAGGCTTCCATCAACACAAAGGGAAGAATAAAGTTATGAAGCTGAGTGTATTGGAAATTAATTCAAGAATCGAAAATTGGAAATGGGGCTTGCTTTTCATGGTAGATTGATTTGATTTTTGCAGTTCCCAATCTCTTTAATATGGGAATTGATTTTCAATTCGTTAAAAAACTAGAGTTGATTTTGAGCCAAGTCTCTAATGTTTTGGTGATAACTAACACGCACGAAGGGGTTGTCGCAATGGTTAATTGATTTGTCTTGGCGGGGTTTACCATCCAAGGTCGCAAGGTCGATTTCCCTCGACAAAGATTTGTCCTTGGAGCCACCTCACCTTACCAAAAAGCGTGGAAATGGTTGTGGAAGTGGCTGATAGGATTAGTTTGGTTGATTGGGACACTCTTCATTACTCAAAAAGAAAAGAAAAAAAAAACTACTTTTGCATTCAATTTATCAGCTAATTAAAATTTTGCAATATGAACTTTATTCTAAACCAACATAGCTCACATTTTCCATAGCACTTTTGTCCTTTTTTCTTAATCAAACAAAGGCTTGGTTTGGTTTAAATAAGTTTATTGGCTTCGTTTTTTTTATATCTTGAAATTCAATTATTTGTTGCATTTGTTAATTTTGTGTCAAATTTTCGTGAATTAATGATTCGTCTTGACAAGAGGAATCTATGTTTTTAGGCTTTTTTTTCATCTTCATTCATTAAAAATATGAGTTTCGATCATATTTTTTCAAATTTTCGAATTACTACAATGAGACGAACTAATAATTTACAAATGAGCACAAAAATTGAATAAATACACAAATGAGCCAAGCAATTTGTTAAGCCTAACTTGTTTACGTTAACTTTAACTTAGGGTCAGTTTGACCTAAAAAAAGGTTGGATTATTTTTTTTAATCCCTATTTGAAAAAAATTCACATTTATTAGTTTTGCGTCAATCTTTGCTGGATTATCGGTTTATCTCGACGAGAAGAGTCTAAAAATTATCATAAAAAGTTTACTGAAGGCAGAAATAATCCAAAACAGATACACTTTTTTGGATTATTTTTTATTTAATAGATTTTTCTTGTTGAAACGAATAATTAATTTACCCCAAAAAAATCCATTTTTTATGAGGCAAACACATTTTTTAATTATGGTAACGATGAAAGCCCAAGAAGGAAACGAAGGTAGACGCACAAGCGTGCTTTCGAATTAGGTTTCAGCAGGCGTGTTTGTGTTTCACGAGTTTCAATTATCCGCGGCCAGAAGCAAAACGTCGCGGCCAAATGCAGAAAACCGCGGCCAAGTTCAGAAATCTGCGGCCAGATGCAAAAACCGCGGCCAAGTGTAGAAATCCGTGTCCAAGAGTAAAAGTTAGCGGCCATAATTTGAGTAAGAAGCGTGTTCGCAATTCACGCTTTCCTATGAATACGGCCGTGACTTAAAAGATTGCGGAACGTGTTTGCAATTCACGCATCTTCGGCTCACACAAACAAGCAGGGCTCCAACGAAACTTATGGCGAACTCGATTCTCGATCATCTGAACAGGCAGCCGAACACCGTACGTAATTCCTCATTCAGTGGATGAAGACGATTTAGCACTTTAACGAAGAATTTGTTGCACCACTTCCACTTCAAATTTCAATGGAGATGAGAATAATATGGAAGTCTCGTCTCTTTCCACACCCACTTCGGAATACCCAACTACAAGTCAACTTGTTCCGACCAATGGCTCATTCTCCACGGGCTTAGACCAAGGCCTTTCATGACCACAAAATTAGTTCCAATGTATGCGGATTGTGGGGGTTCGGAATTAGCCGACGCCATTTCTAAATGCATGCACATGAACCCAAAAAAAAAAAAATCTGAAATTTTCATCATCCATATTCTCCGTGAAAAAGGGAAATCAAGGTATTCAAACATAATTCCGTTTCCCATTTGGCTATTTTTCTTTCCCCTGTAGATCTTCCCAATACATGTGATGGGTATTGCTGGGAGTTTGGTGACGCTAGTGAGCTGGTTTGGTACTTGGGTTGTTTATTATACTTTCAACTTTCTCATGAGCTGGAGTTCCACAGGTGGCATAATTTTTTTCAAATTAATAGTTTTCTCATTTTGTTTTTTTCGAGAAACCATCGAAGAAGTATACTCCTAATTCGTTTCATTGTTTTTGGCAATTGATATCTGTCATCGGTCTTTTTCTCCCTCAGGCACATTTTTCGTCGACGCTGCGTTTAGCGCACAAACTGTACTTTTCGTGGCGAAAACGGTACCCGAAACCAAGGGGAAAACAATGGAGGAAATTCAGGCTTCCATCAACACAAAGGGAAGAATAAAGTTATGAAGCTGAGTGTGTTAAAAATTAATTCAAGAATCGAGTATTGGAAATGGGGCTTGCTTTTCATGGCAAATTGATTTCCTTTCTGCAGTTCCCAATCTCTTTAAAATGAGAATTGATTTTCTATTCTTTAAAAAACTAGAGTTGATTTTGAGCCAAGTCTCTAATGTTTTGGTGATAACTAACACGCACGAAGGGGTTGTCGCAATGGTTAATTGATTTGTCTTGGCGGGGTTTACCATCCAAGGTCTCAAGGTCGATTTCCCTCGACAAAGATTTGTCCTTGGAGCCACCTCACCTTACCCAAAAGCGTGGAAATGGTTGTGGAAGTGGCTGATAGGATTAGTTTGGTTGATTGGGACACTCTTCATTACCCAAAAAGAAAAGAAAAAAAAACTACTTTTGCATTCAATTTATTAACTAATTAAAATTTCGCAATATGAACTTTATTCTAAACCAACATAGCTCACATTTTCCATAGCACTTTTGTCCTTTTTTCTTAATCAAACAAAGGCTTGGTTTGGTTTAAATAAGATTATTGGCTTCCTTTTTTTATATCTTAAAATTCAATTATTTGTTGCAATTGTTAATTTTGTGTCAAATTTTCGTGAATTGACTATTCGTCTCGACAAGAGGAGTCTATGTTTTTAGGCTTTTTTTTCATCTTCATTCATTAAAAATATGAGTTTCGATCATATTTTTTCAAATTTTCGAATTACTACAATGAAACGAACTAATAATTTACAAATGAGCACAAAAATTGAATAAATACACAAATGAGCCAAGCAATTTGTTAAGCCTAACTTGTTTACGTTAACTTTAACTTAGGGTCAGTTTGACCTGAAAAAAGGTTGGATTATTTTTTTTAATCCCTATTTGAAAAAAATTCACATTTATTAGTTTTGCGTCAATCTTTTATGGATTATCGGTTTGTCTCGACGAGAAGAGTCTAAAAATTATCATGAAAAGTTTACTGAAGACAAATAATCCAAAACAGATACACTTTTTTAGATTATTTTTTATTTAATAGATTTTTCTTGTTGAAACGAATAATTAATTTACCCCAAAAAATCCGTTTTTTATGAGGCAAACACATTTTTTAATTGAGTTTAAATTCTTTCCACCTTAGGTGGAAACTATGGGGTTTCCACCACCCATTGCGGACCCCATCGTGTGATTTTTTCAGTAATCTGAACCGTTCATTTTGTATGGGGCCCGCAGAGTGGTATGTTGACTCAAAAAATCATGTTTCTCGGATATCAATAGATACATCAAAAATTAAACTTTAGTTTATAAAATAGACGGTCATGGATTGCTTAACTTTAACTTATCTACCGTTGATTTTGTAAGCAAAAATTCATTTTTTTATATACCTATCCATGTCTGATAAAGCTAATTTTTTGCGAAAATATACTACTCTGTGAGCTCTACAAGATGAACGATTTAGATTTCTGAAAAAATACACGACGGGACCCACAATTGGTGGTGGTAGAAAACCCATGGTTTCCACATAAGGTGGATACAATTTATACTCTTTTTAATTATGGTAACGATGAAAGCCCAAGAAGGAAACGAAGGTAGACGCGCTTCTATACAAGCGTGCTTTCGAATTAGGTTTCAGCAGGCGTGTTTGTGTTTCACGAGTTTCAATTATCCGCGGCCAGAAGCAAAACTCCGCGGCCAAATGCAGAAATCCGCGGCCAACTGTAGAAAACCGCGGCCAAGTGCAGAAAACCGCGGCCAAGTGCAGAAATCCGCGGCCAAGTGCAGAAATCCGCGGCCAGATGCAAAAATCCGCGGCCAGATGTAGAAATCCGCGGCCAAGAGTAAAAGTTAGCGGCAATAATTTGAGTAAGAAGCGTGTTCGCAATTCACGCTTTCCTATGAATACGGCCGTGACTTAAAAGATTGCGGAACGTGTTTGAAATTCACGCATCTTCGTCTCACACAAACACACAGGGCTCCAACGAAACTTATGGCGAACTCGATTCTCGATCATCTGAACAGGCAGCCAAACACCGTACGTAATTCCTCATTCAGTGGATGAAGATGATTTAGCAATTTAACGAAGAATTTGTTGCACCACTTCCACTTCAAATTTCAATGGAGATGAGAATAATATGGAAGTCTCGTCTCTTTCCACACCCACTTCGGAATACCCAACTACAAGTCAACCTGTTCTGACCAATGGCTCATTCTCCACGGGCTTAAACCAAGGCCTTTCATGACCACAAAATTAGTTCCAATGTATGCGGATTGTGGGGGTTCGGAATTAGCTGACGCCATTTCTAAATGCATGCACATGAACCCAAAAAAAAAAAAATCTGAAATTTTCTTCTTCCATATTCTCCGTGAAAAAGGGAAATCAAGGTATTCAATCATAATTCCATTTCCCATTTGGCTATTTTTCTTTCCCCTGTAGATCTTCCCAATACATGTGATGGGTATTGCTAGGAGTTTGGTGACGCTAGTGAGCTGGTTTGGTTCTTGGGCTGTTTCTTATACTTTCAACTTTCTCATGAGCTGGAGTTCCACAGGTGGCATAATTTTTTTCAAATTAATAGTTTTCTCATTTTGTTTTTTTCGAAAAACCGTCGAAGAAATATACTCCTAATTCGTTTCATTGTTTATGGCAACTGATATCTGTCATCGGTCTTTTTATCCCTCAGGCACATTTTTCGTCGACGCTGCGTTTAGCGCACAAACTATACTTTTCGTGGCGAAAACGGTACCCAAAACCAAGGGGAAAACACTGGAGGAAATTCAAGCTTCCATCAACACACATGGAAGAATAAAGTTATGAAGCTGAGTGTATTGGAAATTGATTCAAGAATCGAGTATTGGAAATGGGGCTTGCTTTTCATGGCAAATTGATTTGCTTTTTGCAGTTCCCAATCTCTTTAAAATGGGAATTGATTTTCAATTCGTTAAAAAACTAGAGTTGATTTTGAGCCAAGTCTCTAATGTTTTGGTGATAACTAACACGCACGAAGGGGTTGTCGCAATGGTTGATTGATTTGTCTTTGCAGGGTTTACCATCCAAGGTCGCAAGGTCGATTTCTCTCGACAAAGATTTGTCCTTGGAGCCACCTCACCTTACCCAAAAGCGTGGAAATGGTTGTGGAAGTGGCTGATAAGATTAGTTTGGTTAATTGGGACACTCTTCATTACCCAAAAAGAAAAGAAAAAAAACTACTTTTGCATTCAATTTATCTGCTAATTAAAATTTCACAATATGAACTTTATTCTAAACCAACATAGCTCACATTTTCCATAGCACTTTTGTCCTCTTTTCCTACCTCTCTCTTTAAGAAGGACTAGTATAATGCCCGTGTTTCGCACGTTTTCGCGTGCTCATTGAATGAATTGGTATCAAGAAGTGTTTTTGGTTTTTGTTGTGATGATAGTAGAGAAATAGTAAAGATGTTATTGAACCAGAAATGAGTTTTAGTTTTTGAAATAGAAGGCATTCATTTTTTGGACACATCTTATGTGTTTTACAACTATTGTTTTTGCCAAATTGTGTGGTCAATGGATTGCAGTTAGTGGAAAGGATAACTGGTCAAATTGTTGTGTTTGGAGCTTACGGTTTATACTTCGGGAAATACGTATGTATTGTTGTTGTCATCATCGATGCAACTGAGACATGGAAAGTTCAACCGTAGCTGTCGTCATCAATACAACTGATACATGGAAAGTTCAGCCGTAGTGTTTTCGTATGTTGGCAACTTGGTGTACAATTTTCAAATGTCCAGCAAATTGAAAGAATAACATGGCATAACACAAATTTATACTAAAATCTGGCGCTATCAAGTAGCAGGAATGATGTTTGGGGAACGAAGCCTCGGCAGGAAAAAAACAAAGGAACAAGTGGAAGTAGAAAAGGAGGTAACTAATGAGAATAGTTGGAATAAGTCCGTAGCGGTAGCAATTGATTCAAGCGCACAAAATTTATACTACATACAACTTGCCCACCATTGACTTTCTATATGGTTTATCGGGAAAACGAAAACTTGTCGCAACTCGTGTGCACACATCTCCTCTAGCAATCATCAATCCACCAAAGTGGCTGCCACCCCGTACTGCAGAATCCAACGCCACTGCCATCTCCCTCTCTTTCTCATGTCTTTGACCTGCTTCCTCTCTCTGCATATCTTTATTTATACAAGTTCATCTATGTGCCTATCTAATTATACTAATAAAAAGCACCAACACTCCAGCATATTTATTTACCACAGCAACTCTATTCAGCTTCTCCCTCACATTCTACAGTAGTTGAGAAAGGTCACGCTCCGTTTGTGAAATTCTAATCCCTTGTTGTTTAGTATTGTTTCTGATACCTGAAACACACGGGGAAACTAAAGGAATTTCACATAATTTACTCCTCAAAAACTTATAAAAGTTCAACTGGAAATCCAAATGCTGGACAAGGAAGATTAGATAGTCAAACGAATAAATGTGACCACACAAAAATAAAAAAAAGAGAATACAAACTTCCTTCAGAGATTTAATTGTGCAACAAGAACAAGCATGTGGGCCAAAACAAATGGGTTAAGTAAACTGCTCTCTAGTTCCAATGTAAAAGTAATACCCCAAAAATTCATGAACACCAATGTTGCAGAGGAATTTTGAAAAGGGTGCAATTTTAAGGAAGAAAAGAGCGCATAGGTTGTTTTATATACCCAGAGGCTTCATTCATTTGTTTTTATTTCTGTTTTTTCCGGGTTAATAAAGGAAATCATTTCAGCCATACTACAATGCATGCATCACCAATTCAACGGCGCTACTTAACACAAAGCACAAGAAGAAAATAAATGAAGCGATGGGTGTAATCTTGCATAAAATTAAAGGCTAATATGCCAGACTTACAATGAGAAACGTCCAACTTCAAAGATACAATTGTCAATTTTAAAGGTATACCAATAATATAGATACCTTTTCCCCTATCATTCAATCACTGGTAGTTTGGGCAAGAAATGTGTTCTAGAAATGGCAAAGGAGAGAGAGAGAGAGAGAGAGAGAGAGAGAGAGAGAGAGAGAGAGAGGAGCCTTACCAATCTTTGCAAATTGGTGTATTTTAGCGGTAGAGTGCATCTTAGTGTATGTCTACAAGCCTTAAATCTGCTTGGCGGTTAAGCAGTCAATGCCCACACCTAAAAAAGTCCCTAAAGAATAAGAAACCAGATTCAGGATATGAAACACAATAAGAATGCTCTGGTGAGAAATCTTACATCGAATCCAATGGCGCTCTTCTCTCCTTCAAAACCGAGATACGACAAAGCTCTACCTGCAGTCTTTGCTGCATAACTCAAAACATAGCAATCCAATCGGTTCCATCAATGAATCAGGAGAAATGCATCTAAATAAAGAGGAGTAAACACAGACTTTGTCAATGAAATTAATCTAGATTCACCACAGAGACGACAATCCAAAACAAACATTACAATGAATTTTTATCTGCTGAAGTTAATTGGTAGTCAAGTTAACTGGTAGTCAGAAAGTTAATATACGTATTTTGTTTGTTCTTATAGTAATTTCCCTATTTTCTATTTACAAAACTTATAAATTCTCATCTACTTGCATAATGGTGCAAGGACTGATTCATATTGTCACATTGGATAGAGTAAGATAAACTCTATAACCGTAATTTGACAGCAAAGTTATCTACTTGGATTGATAGTAGACGAGATTATACCACATTATGTTTGTGACTTGTAAGCACTGAGTCAAGGTTATAGTACCACATATAGCAATAGCTGAGCGGCACTCTACTTAGATCCACCATCTCGATTCTTTTCTAGGGTTCTAAATTTATACCACACAAATCATTATGGTTTACACAAAATTGGAAGAAAGCACTCAAATGTTTGTAAAATCACCTCACAGAAGACCAGGAAGGGGAAGAAGCCGATCTCCTCTTCTCTTCTACAACATGCCGACAATGACATGAAGCACAGAAATAAAGGACGAGAAATTGAGTTGGAACGAATCGTAGAGAGATCGGGAGGCGGCGGCGATGAGGTGGACGTTGGGCAAAATGGGTTGGACGAAGTAGACTACGGGGACGTCGTGGACGGGCTTGTGGTCCTTGTCGATGAGGAAGTAGAGGGTAACGCCGTGCTTCCAGAGATCCTTGACGTGGATTAGAGGAGAGCGAATGTCTTGGCAGAATCCACGAATCGTGCTTGCTATCTCACTTATTGTGGTGTTGTTCATGCCTCATGGTATCTGGAGAGAGAGAGAGAGAGAGAAATGAACTCGAGAAAGGAAGAGAAAGGAAGAAAACTATTTGGCCACGTCAATTTCTATTGGAGTATGATTTTTCAAAACGTGTGGACAAAGCAATAGAAAACAAGGAGAAAGCCGTGAAATCCGTGAATAGACCATACCTTCCGCCGAAAGTGCTCGTTCGAACAAAATTTCATTGAAATCTGGAAACAGAGTACAAATTAGAGAGTGAAAACCGGAGGACCGTCGCTCTGGAGCAAATGCAGGGACAACGCAAGATACCAAACCTACCCCAAGACCAACACATGCAAGGACCAAACAGAAGGAAAAACTTCAGAGGGCAATAATGTAATTTCACCGTGACGCCTTGGCTTACCAGCCTTGGTGCCTTGGTTCTTTTATTACAAGTGTATAGATGAGTTTGGCAATTCCATGGCTTGCCATGTTTTGCCAATTTGGACGATTTTGTCCTCCTGATTGGAAAGTCACTGGTTTTCTGGAGCAGGGTAATTTCGTCATTTTAACCGTACTACCTTGTTAGCTTCGCCTCACCCATCTTTTCTTCCGCCTCGCACTCGCTCTTCTTTTCTTTTTGGGGTTTAGAGAAACAGAGAGAGAGAGAGAGAAAGAGACGCTGGTCTCCTATCGGCCATCAGGCATAGCCTCATCCCTCCGGCCCACAACCACTACACTGGACCACCGCACCGCCTCTCTTCTCCATCAACGGCACCACCACCAGGTATCTGTACCTCTCTTTTTGCGAGTGCATCTGTCACTCTCCTCAGACCTCCCCTCTCTCTCTCAATCCTAAATCGACCTCCATCCATACCTCAAAAACCTAAATCAATCTCCATCCACACCTCAAAACCCCAAATCGACCTCTATGCAGACCTTAAAACCCTAAATCGACTTCCACTGTAACTACTGTTCGAAACCCTAGGCTATTGATGACTGAAACTCTCAATCAACCCTCCGGTTTACGGTTTCTGGTAAGTTTGCTAAGATGATTTCAGTTTGTTCTTCTGGTTTTGTGATTTTTAAGCTGTGGACTCTGCTATTTCTGTTACATTTTTGCTTCGGACCCTTCCCTTTGAATCTTTGTATTTTCTATCATCAGGACAAAAAAAGTGAAGAAGTCGTATCTACCCTCTTGCTGCTGCTCCTCTTCCTGTTGGAGTAATTACCCAAGATATGCAGCGTGTAAAATATGGCTCCAAGAATTCTTTCAGAAGGTAACCAGCTCTGTTAACCCACATATTCGTTTTAAACATTTTACTAAGTTGGGTTAGTGGTTAGAGTATGTCTATTGGTACTACGATACTGCAATGGATGAATGGTATGACCTGGACTGATTTGGTCATTTTTTTGTATTCTTGGACTTGACTGAATTTAAAGTGCTTAATTGCATTTTGCTAATTTGCGAGATATAAGAGATTAGAGAATAGTATGATAATTGAAACAATAATAATTGAATAGGTAAATACGTGGTTTCAGCACAATAAGAAGTATAGACATCGTTATCAGAATTCTCAAACATTTATTGACTAATTGAACTTGATTGTTGCTTACTTTCGTTTGTGTGTGTTAATGCATTGATTCGGACCAACAAAAAGCAGGAATTTGACTTTCGGATTTGATTTGTGTTGAAGGACTGGAGATGCAATGGAAAAGGTTACGTGGGCTACCGCAATTATATCAATAGGCCGAGGAACTGGGAAAGTATGCCTGTACCTAGCCATTCGAGCACACCTGGACAAAGGTTGCTGAAATTTCATACATGTTACAACCAGTTGTAATGATAATCTTGTATATGGAAGTTCCTGTCATGAAGTGAGATCTTTTTCTCGGTAGTGGATTGGTTTTCTTTTCATTTTTGATAATGGACGGAGTTTATAACAAGCAAAGAATCAGGATATCTGAAAAGTCTAAACGGAGTTCATCTCGACGAGAAGAGTCTAAAAATTATCATAAAAAGTTTACTGAAAACAGAAATAATCCAAAACAGATACACTTTTTTAGATTATTTTTTATTTAATAGATTTTTCTTGTTGAAACGAATAATTAATTTACCCCAAAAAATCCGTTTTTTATGAGGCAAACACATTTTTTAATTATGGTAACGATGAAAGCCCAAGAAGGAAACGAAGGTAGACGCGCTTCTATATAAGCGTGCTTTCGAATTAGGTTTCAGCAGGCGTGTTTGTGTTTCACGAGTTTCAATTATCCGCGGCCAGAAGCAAAACTCCGCGGCCATGTGCAAAAATCCCCGGCCAACTGTAGAAATCCGCGGCTAGGTGCAGAAAACCGCGGCCAAGTGCAGAAATCCGCGGCCAGGTGCAAAAATCCGCGGCCAGGTGTAGAATCCGCGGCCAAGAGTAAAAGATAGCGGCCATAATTTGAGTAAGAAGCGTGTTCGCAATTCACGCTTTCCTATGAATACGGCCGTGACTTAAAAGATTGCGGAACGTGTTTGCAATTCACGCATCTTCGTCTCACACAAACACACAGGGCTCCAACGAAACTTGTGGTGAACTCGATTCTCGATCATCTGAACAGGCAGCCGAACACCGTACGTAATTCCTCATTCAATGGATGAAGATGAGTTAGCACTTTAACAAAGAATTTGTTGCACCACTTCCACTTCAAATTTCAATGGAGATGAGAATAATATGGAAGTCTCGTCTCTTTCCACACCCACTTCGGAAACCCCAACTACAAGTCAACCAGGTCCGGCCAAAGGCTCATTCTCCACGGGCTTAGACCAAGGCCTTTCATGACCACAAAATTAGTTCCAATGTATGCGGATTGTGGGGGTTCGGAATTAGCCGACGCCATTTCTAAATGCATGCACATGAACCCCAAAAAAAAAATCTGAAATTTTCTTCTTCCATATTCTCTGTGAAAAAGGGAAATCAAGGTATTCAAACAAAATTCCATTTCCCATTTGGCTATTTTGCTTTCCCCTGTAGATCTTTCCAATACATGTATGGGTATTGCTGGGAGTTTGGTGATGCTAGTGAGCTGGTTTGGCACTTGGGCTGTTTCTTATACTTTCAACTTTCTCAAGAGCTGGAGTTCCACAGGTGGCATAATTTTTTTCAAATTAATAGTTTCCTCATTTCGTTTTTTTCGAAAAACCATCGAAGAAATATACTCCTAATTCGTTTCATTGTTTATGGCAACTGATATCTATCATCGGTCTTTTTCTCCCTCAGGCACATTTTTTGTCTACGCTGTGTTTAGCGCACAAACTGTCCTTTTTGTGGCGAAAACGGTACCCAAAACCAAGGGGAAAACACTGGAGGAAATTCAGGCTTCCATCAACACACAGGGAAGAATAAAGTTATGAAGCTGAGTGTATTGGAAATTAATTCAAGAATCGAGTATTGGAAATGAGGCATGCTTTTCATGGCAAATTGATTTGCTTTTTGCAGTTCCCAATCTCTTTAAAATGGGAATTGATTTTCAATTCGTTAAAAAACTAGAGTTGATTTTGAGCCAAGTCTCTAATGTTTTGGTGATAACTAACACGCACGAAGGGGTTGTCGCAATGGTTAATTGATTTGTATTGGCGGGGTTTACCATCCAAGGTCGCAAGGTCGATTTCCCTCGACAAAGATTTGTCCTGGAGCCACCTCACCTTACCCAAAAGCATGAAATGGTTGTGGAAGTGGCTGATAGGATTAGTTTGGTTGATTGGGACACTCTTCATCACCCAAAAAGAAAAGAAAAACAACTACTTTTGCATTCAATTTACCAGCTAATTAAAATTTCGCAATATGAACTTTATTATAAACCAACATAGCTCACATTTTCCATAGCACTTTTGTCCTTTTTTCTTAATCAAACAAAGGCTTGGTTTGGTTTAAATAAGTTTATTGGCTTCCTTTTTTTATATCTTAAAATTCAATTATTTGTTGCATTTGTTAATTTTGTGTCAAATTTTCGTGAATTAATGATTCCTCTCGACAAGAGGAATCTATGTTTTTAGGCTTTTTTTTCATCTTCATTCATTAAAAATATGAGTTTCGATCATATTTTTTCAATTTTTCAAATTACTACAATGAGACGAACTAATAATTTACAAATGAGCACAAAAATTGAATAAATACACAAATGAGCCAAGCAATTTCTTAAGCCTAACTTGTTTACGTTAACTTTAACTTTGTGTCAGTTTGACCTAAAAAAGGTTGGATTAATTTTTTTAATCCCTAATTGAAAAAATTCAAATTTATTAGTTTTGCGTCAATCTTTTGTGGATTATCGGTTCATCTCAACGAGAAGAGTCTAAAAATTATCATAAAAAGTTTACTGAAGACAGAAATAATCCAAAACAGATACACTTTTTTAGATTATTTTTTATTTAATAGATTTTTCTTGTTGAAATGAATAATTAATTTACCCCAAAAAATCCGTTTTTTATGAGGCAAACACATTTTTTAATTATGGTAACGATGAAAGCCCAAGAAGGAAACGAAGGTAGACGCGCTTCTATATAAGCGTGCTTTCGAATTAGGTTTCAGCAGGCGTGTTTGTGTTTCACGAGTTTCAATTATCCGCGGCCAGAAGCAAAACTCCGCGGCCAACTGTAGAAATCCGCGGTTAGGTGCAGAAAACCGCGGCCAAGTGCAGAAATTTTCAGCCACGTGCAATAATTCGCGGCCAGTTGTAGTAATCCGCGGCCAAAAGTAAAAGTTTGCGGCCATACTTTGAGTAAGAAGCATGCTTTCCTATGAATACGGCCGTGACTTAAAAGATTGCGGAACGTGTTTGCAATTCACGCATCTTCGTCTCACACAAACACACAGGGCTCCAACGAAACTTATGGCGAACTCGATTCTCGATCATCTGAACAGGCAACCGAACACCGTACGTAATTCCTCATTCAGTGGATGAAGATGATTTAACACTTTAACGAAGAATTTGTTGCACCACTTCCACTTCAAATTTAAATGGAGATGAGAATAATATGGAAGTCTCGTCTCTTTCCACACCCACTTCGGAATACCCAACTACAAGTCAACCAGTTCCGGCCAATGGCTCATTTTCCACGGGCTTAGACCAAAGCCTTTCATGACCACAAAATTAGTTCCAATGTATGCGGATTGTGGGGGTTCGGAATTAGCAGACGCCATTTCTAAATGCATGCACATGAACCCAAAAAAAAAAAATCTGAAATTTTCTTCTTCCATATTCTCTGTGGAAAAGGGAAATCAAGGTATTGAAACATAATTCCATTTCCCATTTGGCTATTTTTCTTTCCCCTGTAGAGCTTCCCAATACACGTGATGGGTATTGCTGGTAGTTTGGTGACGCTAGTAAGCTGGTTTGGTACTTGGGCTGTTTCTTATACTTTCAACTTTCTCATGAGCTGGAGTTCCACAGGTGGCACAATTTTTTTCAAATTAATAGTTTTCTCATTTCGTTTTTTTCGAAAAACCATTGAAGAAATATACTCCTAATTCGTTTCATTGTTTATGGCAACTGATATCTGTCATCGGTCTTTTTCTCCCTCAGGCACATTTTTCGTCTACGCTGCGTTTAGCGCAAAAACTGTACTTTTCGTGGCCAAATCGGTACCCAAAACCAAGGGGAGAACACTGGAGGAAATTCAGGCTTCCATCAACACACAGGGAAGAATAAAGTTATGAAGCTGAGTGTATTGGAAATTAATTCAAGAATTGAGTATTGGAAATGGGGCTTCCTTTTCATGGCAAATTGATTTGCGTTTTGCAGTTCCCAATCTATTTAAAATGGGAATTGATTTTCAATCCGTTAAAAAACTAGAGTTGATTTTGAGCCAAGTCTCTAATGTTTTGGTGATAACTAACACGCACGAAGGGGTTGTCGCAATGGTTAATTGATTTGTATTGGCGGGGTTTACCATCCAAGGTCGCAAGGTCGATTTCCCTCGACAAAGACTTGTCCATGGAGCCACCTCACCTTACCCAAAAGCATGGAAATGGTTGTGGAAGTGGCTGATAGGATTAGTTTGGTTGATTGGGACACTCTTCATTTCCCAAAAAGAAAAGAAAAAAAAACTACTTCTGCATTGAATTTATAAGCTAATAAAAATTTCGCAATTTGAACTTTTTTCTAAACCAACATAGCTCACATTTTCCATAGCACTTTTGTCCTTTTTTCTTAATCAAACAAAGGCTTGGTTTGGTTTAAATAAGATTATTGGCTTCCATTTTTAATATCTTAAAATTCAATTATTTGTTGCATTTGTTAATTATGTGTCAAATTTTCGTGAATTAATGATTCGTCTCGACAAGAGGAATCTATGTTTTTAGCCTTTTTTTTCATCTTCATTCAATAAAAATATGAGTTTCAATCATATTTTTTCAAATTTTCGAATTACTACAAAGAGACGAACTAATAATTTACAAATGAGCACAAAAATTGAATAAATACACAAATGAGCCAAGCAATTTGTTAAAGCCTAACTTGTTTACGTTAACTTTAACTTAGGGTCAGTTTAACCTAAAAAAAGGTTGGATTATTTTTTTAATCCCTATTTGAAAAAAATTCACATTTATTAGTTTTGCGTCAATCTTTTGTGGATTATTGGTTCATCTCGATGAGAAGAGTCTAAAAATTATCATAAAAAGTTTACTGAAGACAGAAATAATCCAAAACAGATACGCTTTTTTAGATTATTTTTTATTTATTATATTTTTCTTGTTGAAACGAATAATTAATTTACCCCAAAAAATCCGTTTTTTATGAGGCAAACACATTTTTTAATTATGGTAACGATGAAAGCCCAAGAAGGAAACGAAGGTAGACGCGCTTCTATATAACCATGCTTTCGAATTAGGTTTCCAGGCGTGTTTGTGTTTCAAGAGTTTCAATTATCCGCGGCCAGAAGCAAAAATCCGCGGCCAGGTGCAAAAATCCGCGGCCTGCTGTAGAATCCGCGGCTTTGTGCAGAAAACCGCGGCCAAGTGCAGAAATCCGCGGCCAGATTCAAAAATCCACGGCTAGCTGTAAAAATCCGCGGCCAAGAGTAAAAGTTAGCGGCCATAATTTGAGTAAGAAGCGTGCTCGCAATTCACGCTTTCCTATGAATACGGCCGTGACTTAAAAGATTGTGGAACGTGTTTGCAATTCACGCATCTTCGTCTCACACAAACACACAGGGCTCCAACGAAAATTATGGCGAACTCGATTCTCGTTCATCTGAATAGGCAGCCGAACACCGTACATAATTCCTCATTCAGTGGATGAAGATGATTTAGCACTTTAACGAAGAATTTGTTGCACCCCTTCCACTTCAAATTTCAATGTAGATGAGAATAATATGGAAGTCTCGTCTCTTTCCACACCCACTTCGGAACACCCAACTACAAGTCAACCAGTTCCGGCCAATGGCTCATTCTCCACGGGCTTAGACCAAGGCCTTTCATGACCACAAAATTAGTTCCAATGTATGCGGATTGTGGGGGTTCGGAATTAGCCCACGTTCTGTTCGACAAAATGCCGCAACCGAATGTGTTTGCTTGGACTGCAATCCTTTCTGTTTATTGGAATGTCAGATAAATAAGTGCATTGGGGTTTTGCTGTGAGATGTATTGAAGGGTGTAATTCCTGACAATTATGTGTTTCCTAAGGTCTTACGGGCACGTGCTCAATTTCGGAATTTCAAAGTGGGGATTCAAGTCCACACATATGTGGTCGCTTAGGGAGCTGAATTGAATTTACAAGTTTGCAATTCTTTAAGTGATGTGTATTCGAAATGCAAGGACTTTGAAAGTGCTAGAAGGGGTTTTAGCCAAATGGCAGAAAGAGATTTGTTGTCGTGGAATTCACTGATTTCAGGGTATGGTTGTAATGGGTTTCTTCAATTAGCTTTGGAGTTGTTGGGCACTATGAGGTTGGAAGGTTTTGAGCCTGATTTCGTCACTTGGAAAATTGCAATGGACGTTTATTGCAAAATGGGGCAGTGTGATGAGGCTTGGAAGATTTTTGAACAGATTGAAGAAACTATTATCATTTCTTGGACCACAATGATATCTTGTTATTCAAGGATTGGGAACGCATGAAGTAACATTAGCGATCTTTAGCGATTTGGTTAGGAAGGGGGATGGTTTCTTCCCTGATTTGGATTGATTCCAGTATCATTGTTTCTTGCCGACATCTAGGTGCTTTAATACTGGCAAGAAAGTCATGGTTATGGGATTAAAAAGGAAAAATTGTTTGCATTTTACAATTCAGTCGGGCTTGCATTGTTGACAATGTACGCTAGATGTAGGGACATACACGATGCAGCAAATGTATTCGCCTTGATGGACAAATCTGATGGTGTCACTTGGAACTCTATGATTTTTGGTTTTGCTGATCTTGGAATTAATGAACAAATCGGTGCTCGAGTGTTTCAGAAAAATACAAAGCATGGGTATTCAAAATGACCAGACCAAAATGTCCGTTGTTCTGCCAGTATGTGATCTTGATTTTGGGAAACAAATACAGGCCTGCATTAATAAGACCTGAAAGCAATGACATCATTTCAGCTGGATAAGCGTCTGATGTTTTATAAGCTTAGAAGTTAGAAAGAGCTATTTGCCATCTAGAGGAAGAGCTACAGGGACTCAACCAAGAGAAGGTGAATCGAAGGGAGCAGCTTCGATGATGGAGATGTGATTACAATTGGGGTGGAGTATACAAGGGAGCCTCAAAAATGCCACCACTGTATAGTGTTTAGTCATCTCACAAAAGCATGCCTAAAAGGTGGCAGCTAAAATGTGCTGGGTTTTGCGCTCTAGCCCAAACAAGGATGATTAGTCAGGTTCTGGAATCCAGAATGAGATAGTCAAAGCCAATTCGAGTGATGGTTAAACTCAAGTTAGCAACAGAATCGTAATGAAATATTGGTTATTATCCTTAAGATCATAAACTTGTGTGCATACCGATGCTCTAGACTATCAATGAAGGAAGCATGGTAATGTGCACATAAATTGATTTAGGTCTCTAGGCCTACCCTCTCTGATGCCATTTGGCTTTGATTTAGGGGCATGGTTCTACAACAAAACGTCCCTGTAGCTCCTCGGTTCTTGGAGGTTTAGGGGGACCACTGTTTCAGTGGTATTCTGAGAGCAGTCACTTTGTGCATATATTGCCAAAGGTTAGGTCTGTTTCCAATCATCCTCCGCCCATATCCCCAATGATTGGAGACTAGATGGGTTATGTTATGTTGTTGTTGTATCCTTAAGATCATAAAGGTGTACTCCTTGCTGAAATCTATATTGATTTAAGTTTATGGGTAGTCCTATGGTACACACCCCTTATTAGGGGTGTACCGTAAGTATCATGATTTTAAACCATTGGATTTGAAAGTGAATAATCCGGACCACCCATTTATTAAATCGATTAATAAAATGAAAAAATGGCTTAGCAGGTAATAGGTTGTTCTCTCCTCCTTGACTCTCTCTCCCTCTCCCTCATTAGTAAAATACTGCAAATTATATAACATGACTATTATTGTTATGACAACACAAAAAATTGGCATTTTTTTAGCACAATGTGTCGTACCAAAAGAACATTTAGAATTGTACATTCAATATACTTGATATGAAACCAATTTCTCTATTGTAACTAAATGTAAGGTTGACTTGCAACCGCGACACAATAATGACGATCAAAACCAATGATTTCGTTATATTTGTTGATTAAATAATCCACATAATTTTTTGGCTCAATAGGGTTTAGAAAGCCCTTTCATCGGCACCAGAATTCAATAGTAAAAGAATTTTTTTTGCCTGATTAAGGGTCTAATGATAAGCGATCAACTTCATTCTTGGTACATGTGATCTATTCATATTATGTAAAAGATAGACGGTTCCGATCAGAAAAAAAAAATGCCTTAGATGGGGCTCGATCGGGTGGTGCATTGTTAGACTTTAATGTATCTAGATACATTAAATATTTTTCGATTACGGAGTTGTTGATATCTGATGATATCTAATTTTGGTGGCAATGTTGAATATCGTATGACTTGATATTCTAACAGTTATGATCGATCATTCTAAAAATATACTCGCTAACGACATTTAGTTATGATATGGTATTTTGCCGATTACTATGGTACACAATTGAGAATCTAAAATTTTGAAGGCTATTAATTATATAATACTTTCTTGTATGCAGGGGTCCTAATTTTGGCAAAAAAATTGAGAAGGCAGTGGCCTCAAATGCCTCTGTCCTAGTGCTGGGCCTGCACTTGTAGATCATATTATGGCCTATGTCATTGGTGTAAATCAGTACGTTGACTATATTAATTTTTTTTAAAAGAAAATACAATGACAATAAATTTACAAAATTATTTAGATTGTACTTCCACGACCTAGTTCCAAGGACCACCAATAAATTTGGATTTGTATTCATAAGGTGAAGGTTTAACACCGATCCGCCTGTCAAGTATATAGTGCCAATTGTTAAGTGCACCGCCTTGAATATTCCTATCTTGAGACAGTTGGATAATTATTTGTTTTAGTGACCTCTCATTTTTCCACAAAAATTTGAAGGAATTTTGATTTTTTGAATTAAATTTTGTTGAGAAAGAATTTAATTTAGACTAATATTTTGAGAGGAAATTGTAGTTGTATTCGAAAATTTGGGTATAGTACTTACTTTTGGTGAATTTCTTGGATGAAAATTTTTAGAGAGAACTTCATTTTTAGTTTAAATTATTGAGGTATTACGTAGGGACAAATAAGAATTTGAAAAAATAGTGTGGAGGGAATCGAAAATTAAGATAATATGGTGGAAATTTTTAAATTTGGAAAAATAATGTGGCGGGAATTGGAAATAATTAGTGCTATGGTATTTAGCTGATTATAACTATTGTTTACTGAACATTCCGATTGAATTTTTTTTATACGATACATTGTGGATATGAAAACGTCAATTTATGGTGTTGTCATAACAAATTTGATTATATTATTGAATTTGTGGTATGGTATTTTGCTGATTATAACTATCGTTAACTGAACATTCCGATTGAATGTTTTTTATACGACACGTTGTGGGTATGAAAACGTCAATTTATGGTGTTGTCATAACAAATTTGGTTATATTACTGAATTTATGGTATGATATTTTCCTGATTATAACTATCGTTAATTGAACATTCCGATTGAATTTTTTTATACGACACGTTGTGGGTATGAAAACGTCAATTTATGGTATTGTTATAACAAATTTGGTTATATTACTAAATTTGTGGTATTTTAGACATGTGTTATTACGGAATATTTTAATTAATTTCCTTTGGTACGACACCTTGTGGTAAGAAAACGTCAATTTATGGTATAGTCATAACAATTGTGGTTTGTTATATAATTTGTAGTATTTAAATATGTTTTTTTTACGACACGTTGTGTTAAGAACATGACAATTTTAGGTGTTGTCATAACAATTGCGGTTATTTTATAAAATTTGTGGTATTTTACAAATATTTTTGAATTGGGTATAACAATTATTGATTCTGGTACAACATATTTTGATTTTGTTACGGATTATCATACGAGTCAAAAAAAATTTGGTACGATTTATTGTGGTAAGATAATGCCAATTAATGTGTTGTTATAACATTTGTGGGTAGTATTATTTAATTTTTGATATTGTACGCATATATTTGGTTTGGGTACAAGTATTAAGGATTTCCGGTACGAATAATTATGGTTACATAATAACAATATTTTCTAATTATGGGTAACCTATTAATAACCTGTTTAGCAGATAAATTTTAAAGTACAAGTCATAACTACAATCATAAATATGCATTACCAAACCAAAAATCGGCATAATGAAAATCACAAATTGTCATAATTTAGACGTACGGTATACCATGTGTACCATAACTTCCTCCTAAGTTTATACATATTCAAGCTTATACATGAAATTTTTGGTATATACACGCTGTAGGTGCGCGAGCCTAATCGAGCTGAATACTGTTAGGCTCAGACTCGGCTCATTTATGTAACGAGCCTAAAATTAAGGCTCAGGTTCAGTTCATTTTTATACAAGAACAAAACTTGAACAAACCTTCACCGGGTTGAACCTTGAATAGTTCACGAATGGCTCGGTTTATTTGCAGCCCTAAGTGCAAGCGAGAGAGCGGAAGCCTCCTTTATGAAAATACCTTGGGAGCTTGAGGGCTTTGAGAGCGGTATATATGCGCCTCGTTTCTCTAGGTCCTACTGTAGATGTATATTTCTGTCAATCATTTGTGTTTTATGTAGACATTTTGTTCTGAATAATGGGGATAACTAATGACTATTTGAAAGTGGTTTAATTGATTGTAGAACAAATGTTGTCTGATCGGTAGTTTAATTAATTTGCGCCACTAGCGTTGATGACCCTCGGTTGTGGAAGTTTTATCTTTTCCATTGTGTTGGAACCCCTAGCATATTTAGTGTTTAGTGTAGTTGTTGTAACTTTTTAACATACTGGAAGAACCATGATGTAACTTGTTCATTGTTGCTTATCACTATTGCCCTTTTGCTATTACTAATGTCCTTGTGAAATGTTTGAATTCCGTTCTTCCCTCCCACTCCTTGTCCATTAACTGTTTAAGTTCTTTCTCTTTTTTTGTTCAGACTTCTTAGAAAGTCAAATGAAGAAACAGGTGGGAAGAAGAAAAGAGGAGGAGATGAGGGTGAGGACGAAGTTGAGAGATATTCGAAAGGAAAAGCATTTCAGAAGTCAAAGAAAAGAATTCGCCAAACTTCTTGTACTGTTGAAGAAGGCCAAGAAAACAGTTCCCCCCGCAATGGCTATCTCCTTTAGTATTCTGATAGCAATGTGATAATACTCCGACCTAATGCTTGGCATGTTACTATCTTGGCATTGTTCATTTTTTATTCGGTGAATCCGAGGTGGCAAATGGATGGGTTTGAGGGGGTTAAAACGGGTCGGGTCAAATGAGTCAAGTTATACCCAAACCTGACTGTTTTGTTCAGTGGCGGATCCAAAAATATCATATAGAAGGATCACCTCTCAAGCATAACCTTCATAAAAATAGTGAGACGAAGGATGGTGAGGAGTTTTTTCTTAATGCTCTCAAGCCAATTATACCTTTCTGCCTATTGTTGAGCTAGGTTCAACTCTCACTAACAGCATAGAAGTTCTTTTCTTTTCTTTTCTTTTTTTGATAGGTAACAAAAATTTGATTAAAAACTCGACAAATGGTACATTGAGGAAAAATCAATATGGACCACAGAGGTTGAGGTACCATAAGTGGAGAAATCAATATAGAAGTTTTTTTCCCCAAAAAAGAGTCAGAAACAGAATTCGAACCGGTGACCGAACATCTAAAGGCCCGGGTCCATGCCGCTGGTTACAAAACATGAAACTTGCTATATTCTGGGTGATTTTATACTACTACATACAGTATTACTTATCTTTTCGTTAAATTTTTTTTATCCAACAATTTCAAGAGGGTCATGTGATTCTCCTGTGCTTTAGCTAAATCCGTCCCTGGTTTTGTTTATCTTCATTTTTCCCCCTTTTCATATAATTCAGAATCAACTCCTTTTTCTCCAAGCAGATGTAGCGAAGCACATGTCACTGCATGTTTCCTAATAAATTTCCCAGCTCTCTGAGGCCAAAAAATTACCATAGCAAATAGCTCCTTGATGCAAGAGATAATGCATAACAACTAAAGATAAACACTTGCTCCATATCTTGAGCGCTCGATCAAATTACATGTGCCGCCGCGATCATCATATGACAGTATAACTTGAATGTTTTGGTGCTATTGCTGTGAAATGTATAATTGCTCTACATTTCTCCATACACAGTACAAACTTGGTTAGCTGAGAGACTCCATAAAACCAACTCTAATAGAAAAACCTCTGAGACAAAGGGAAAGAGACTCATGAAAAACCTTTAAGATAAACCTTGAAACCGTTTCAAATGTAAGAACCCAAGCCCTAGAGCATAAAAGAAGGTATAAGCTATAAAAACAACTCCCATTCCAAAGAAATCATTTGTGAAGTCCATTCATTACCAGATGGTATAACAGAATTCCCTTTTCTCCTAGCAGATGTTGCAGTCAAGGCCGCCTGAAATGTTTTCAATTTCCGACTCTGCTGCTGCTGCTGCTGCTGTAGTGGAGATGGATTTCCAGTCATGGGCAAAACTGGAGAGGCAAGACAGAAAAAACATATTGGTCTGTACTAGTAAAAGTGGCTTAAAGCCACCAATGAGTCAATGATGAAGGCGGTGGCGAAGAGGAGCTAAAAATTTTATGCGCCAAATCAAAGTTTTATGTGGCTGTTATAAACAAAACAAATATTAACAAGCGCCAAATGCACCTGAGCAAAAGGTCGCACTTCCAAAGGCCAATCTTAGACACTAAAGGTTATTGGCGCTGAGTGCAGCAACTCTCTCTCTCCAAAGTCTTCCACAAGCTCTTCTTCCTCTGGAAGAAATGAGGGGAGACTTGAAGCATATGTCTATATCAGACGAGGGTGTTTGACATTGACGTGACATTACCTAATTTCACATTGTTATACCTTAACAACTTATAAGTTGTACTTGAAGTCAATAAATAAGGACAAAATACTAAAAGTTTAGCGAAACGTGGTCTAACATTAACCAAACTTCTCGTCACATCTCAGTTACCATGACGGGATGCATTGACAATAATTACAATTGTAAATTTACTGTCACCGTTAGTCTTATCTAACGTTATCCTAACCTAAAAGACTCAACTCGGATACACAAGAACAGAGACTTTAAAAAAACACAAATCACAATACTTTCCACCCGTGAACAAAAACCAAGGAGAGCAACAGCCAGCTTCAAATTGAATTTAAAATATTTCTTATTTCCTCACCACAATCATAATAACAACAAGCTTCGACAAGCTTGTCAATAACAGGACTCAACTATTCAGCTACGATTTTCCAAAACATACTCGAGAGGGAGGATCTCTTCGCAGTCTTGATAATTTTCAAGTGCTGTCATGTGTTTTTTTCTTACCTTTATGCTCTAGATTCCCCCAACCTATTAAATTTGGGGACATACGGCAAAACTTGGAAGGATAGCAATCAAAGAGAAAGATTTCGCCACCAATTCACAATCCTGCATGATCCTGCGTATAGCAAATAGTATGGTCATCTCATCAATTGATATAAAGAGAACTCCAAAGCAACAAACACAAATCCAAGAAAAAGGGGAAATCGGGGTGCAACTGACCATTCCTCAACAGAAGGGGAAAAGAAAAGTTGAATTGCTGAAGGAGCAATTAAATACAAACACAGCGTTTTGTCACATATTTTGATTCGCAATGATATGTTGTCGTCTCATTCCAAACTAATACACCCATTACTGTGGCTCAAAACTACAAAAACGTGACTTGAATTCTTCTTTACTTTGAGTGGGTAATCTGTATTAATATCCTATTTGTAACTAATTCTACTAGACAAACGTTGCACAAATAATGAAGGTAGGCCCACAGTACGTGCACAGTGAAAATGTGATTTTAGCTGGACTGGAAACTGTAAAAGATAGTTTACAGAGTGGAAAATGCATGCATGTTAGGATAAACGAACAAATCACGACACCACTTTCCCACCTTAACATATTCACGAAATGCAACACTGTACTAGCGGTTTCGTCCCATCATAAGAAAGTGAAGATCCAGAAAGAGATGTTCTCAGGTCGGATATCTAAGCAGAACACGCCGAACTTGCTTGCAATTTCATCTGCACCTCTTCAAGACAAGACTGAAGATCCCTAAACTCTTCCATTTCGGAAAAACTCCCACCCTGAAATGTAGAGAAATGATGTCACACTCTATGCAGAAAGAGATACAGTAAAGAATGTGGTCAAAGACAGAAATCCTTATTGTGTAAAAACAGAAACAAAAAGATAAACTGTCGGCTAAAACAGTTCATCTTTATATATTAAGCAGGTTCATCTTTATATATTAAGCAGGATGTCATGCCTGTTTAATAGTGTTCTTCAAATGCATCTCAGCTGCAAAGAGTTCCTTACGACCACCGGTAGAAGAAAAAAGCTCCATGTACACGTTACAAAGTTCCAATGAAGCACGTGCGAACTTCTTAAAGCGATCTCTGTCTTTCCACAAATCAGACCCCTGAGAGAGAGAAAGCGCTTAGCAACACATCGAATATTAAATTTTTGTCGCATTATTGCATACCTCCTTTGGTTATTGTGATCATGAGTAAACCAACCCCAAGAGAATAAGTATAAAACAATAAATGATAAGTTTAACACTTAATATGTTCAAATACAATTAAATACTCTTCAAACCACATGATGTCAGTTATGGAATTAACATGTTAAGGACTTAACATGTACTTCAATTAATAGCTTGGAATGGATATTTTGTTGACTGCGAAGCTCTCTCATAGCTTAGCTTTCATATCTTAGCTTTCGCATTGTAGGACTCACGGGGAAGATCCCTTGTGAAAGCACGTCATTGGTTATAGCATAATTGATAAAAACATGCAACAAATACCACGTAGAATACAATATATAAAACTAAGACAGCGAGGTACGAAGCTTGCAAGATCAAGATATACCTGGTATGACCTAACTTGCTTTAGAAGGGCCTCAGAGCACATTGAGAGATCACCTTTAAGTTTGTGCCACCTTCCATATAATCCCCAAATCTCGGATCCTCCACCACTTTGAACAACCTATATCAGAGCAAAAATCCAATTGTTAATATTTAGAAATGGCAACATCTGCATAGGCATCTTGCTTTTGGAGACATGTTTCTTTCTGTAATTTCTTTATGGCCCACTGGGCATGGATTGCTCTTACCTCAATCATCTGTTGAAGTTAAAAGATTTAGCTTATTTACAGCCCCAAAACTACAGATGTCGATGTTTTACAGCCACAAAATTTAACATGCCTACATTAAGACTACAAAGTTAGAGGTCACTAGAGGTAGCATTTCTAACACAAACCCATCACCTCGACCAAACCCAGCCTGACTGAATTGGGTTTTATTCCATGATTACACTATGGCACAGGGGTTCACCAACATTATTCCATGATTACACTATGGCACAAGGGTTCACCAACAACCCCCCACACGTAGAAGCGTTGATTATCAAGCGTCAACGGGCCAAAAAATTGACCTTATCTGCCAGTCAACCCGTGAACAAGTTATTCCATTAGAAATCATGCAAGAAAGTCATTACGACTTTTATTACAAGACTCGAAATTATAACTTAAATGACTTTATATCCTTTCTGTAGCTTTAAGTGGCAATGAAATTCAATCGTACTTCATAAGCAAATTGGTCAAACCTAATTATCCGACACACAACCCACGCATGACTACATGAGAACATCTAAAAGCTTGATAGGGTTTCTAGACTGACCCCACCAAATTGAACACAACCCAACCTGCCTCAGCCAAGTTGGGTTAGTTTACCACGTAAACGATTTCGACCCACCCAATCCCTCCAAACCCCCCACACATACACAGACACCTTGACCAGTTGCTCTTCTACATAAATAAATTCATTAAAATATATGAAGACAACACATATGTATGTATATCATGCAATAAGAAAACCCAAGAGTTACTTGAACATTATTAGATAAAGGAGAGATGAGAAAAGAAATTAAAGGAATATGAAGATATAAAAAAATTGGCTACCTGTCGTAAAATTTTCCCAAGCAACTCCACCAAAAGATCAGTTTCTTGTGTTTTAACCAGCACAACTTCTGGATCAGTCGACCCATTAGCAGAACCGGTATAAGAATTAACAGGCAGAGTTTGGTTGGAATGGCTAGTTAGGGCCCGCCTTTCAATCTCTAGCATCATCCTCTCTAAGAACTGTGCATCAATTATTTTATTTCTAGTTATATCCAACACCATCTTCGTCGCTTCCAGTGCCTGCCACATTAAATCACAGAATATTTTCACATAGAATCAAGAATGGTATATCAATTTCCACACAAGACAAATGCGGTACCCAAGACACCAGATCACTAAGTCAATGTGAAACATTTGCACAAGGAAGAAACCCAAAAATTATTAAGTACGTGTATCTCATGCAAATATACTACATCATATCGACGCTTCTAAGCATCCTATACATGATAGGAATGATGGGTCAGGATCAAATATCTTATTTGATTATGGATAAAAAAACTAGATGAAATGTTCTGCCCTTGCCCACTTCAAGTAAAGTACATGGAGGGGCAACGTTTAGCGTCACCAAGCAGAGTTTAGGAAGAAGGGTGGGGGATGTTTGTGTATATTTCGTTAACTCTCTCGGTCACCTGGGGGGGATAATGAATGCATCAAAACTAGCAGAACTTCATATCCTGGTGCATGACCGTTTCTATGGCTAGTGTCCTGATAATTAGACACCTCCCACGAGGATGAAATCCAGATATCAAGAATTATAAGCACCTCCACTCTTAAAACGAAACTAGACCCATCTTTGGTTACAGGTAAATGCAGGGTCAAATAGATACCTATCTATTACCCAACGAGGCCAGCTGCTACAGCACAATTTGGTAGTAGTATATATGATTCTTAACATACTAGCTCAAGCAAACATAACATAAAAAAGAAAACAATAGATCATGAGTAAACCAACTCGAAGAGATTAAATACAGCAAAGCCTAGCCAGTTGGATGAACCTCTGAACTGGACAATAAATGTTATTCACATCAAACCCTAAACATGCTATATCAGCATCTGCCTTCCACCTATGAAACCCTCAATATTTTCATGTTTTCTCCAGGTGCTCAACATGAAACATATGCAGAAAGTAGGGGTAAAAGATCATTTCTTTCATTCGAAATACATTGGCCAATGCACGAGGATAAGCAGTTCACCAAACTATCTGCATACCAAGAAACTTACCTGACTAAGATTGCCAACATCTGCAGCAACATGGCTGAAATTCTCCCACAACTGCCAGCTATTCCTCCTGCAACAAGTCATTTCATGCTACCCTTTCAACCAAGCTCCAATAAAGGAGTTTATACCATAATGGAATAATCTTATAAATGTAAGTGCATATATATGTGTACACACATATATACGCACGCGCGCGTGTGCACGTGCGCGCACAGAGAGAGAGAGAGAGAGAGAGAGACTGAACTTGAACTTCAGTGCTTCTTTAAATGCAATGAAAGCCTCTTTGTTCTTCTTTTTAATCATGTGCCTGCAGTGTTGACGAAGTGATTATCATCCACGTAAACTGTGGTGAAAAGTTCAAATGGCTTTATAGCACCAAGACATATACGAAGTAAAGAAGAAACGTATTGTTATTGAGTGTAATGTTAAGGATATCTAAGCGTTCATTTCTTCACTTGTTTAGCAAGAGAAGTAACTGCAACGAAGCATGAATCTACTGCAAACTACGCCACAGGCCCACCTCTTTGCAATGGTTAGAGCAGATATAAAGATCAGTATAGAAAATGTATCATAAAAAGGTAGGAATTGTATCATAAAAACATCGCCAAATTTGTTGGATTTTAAGTAGCTCATGTGAAGAAAATTTACTTCGCAAGATGTGAATCCACACCTTGCAGGAAATGGGGAAGACCAGAAGAAGAGAAAAATATAGAGGAAGCAGGTTCTAAGAGTAATATTGGCATAATTGTTACTCTTAAGAAACTGAGAAAGAGCATACAAACAAGCTATATTGTTCCAAGCTTCTCCATTATCAGGATCAAGCTGAACAGCTGACGTAAACGCATCCATTGCCTTCTCAACATCCCTTGCCTGTATATATTGTGACATTAAAGTTCAACCACCGAAACAAACAGAGATCGCAATGCAAGGCATTTCTCATAATTTAGGTGACAAATTTGGAGATCAAGGATTCTTATCCTGATGATGAAGAATCAAAATGATGACACAGGACACCTTCAAGGCAGCAGCTCCAAGTGCAAACCAACCATTTGGATACAAAGCATTCAATGCCATGGCAGCCTCCCTAATATAAAATTAATGGAAGATTATTACTACAGAGACAACTATGCAAGCAGACAGACAACTATGCAAGCTGAAGCAGGCACAAGAACATGTCTAAGAGGGGTGGATGTGTGTGTGTGTGTGTGAGAGAGAGAGAGAGGCAATATACCATAGTATTTTAGATTTCTCATATTCCCCCCTGTTGTATGCATTGCGAGCAAGAGATCGCTGACAAGGGAAAAGGGGGGAAAAGGATTAACCAAAAGGTTAACATGGAAAAGACAGGAGTATTGATTATGAAAAGCAAGGAAGAAAGTTACCTTTGCTCGAGATGACCTGTTGCCCGACACTTCTAGGGCTTTTTCATAGCAGGCATCGTCACTTGTAACGTCACCCAATGAACACCTGGAAGTACAACACATTGAAATGCCCATTTAGGACTTTTATTGAGTCTCACTGCCAAATGTAGAACCAAAATAGGTGATTGGAGCTAATGTTTAGGACTTCCATTCAACAACTACAAGTGGGATCCACCAGTTGTTTGAGCTAACATTTGGACGGAATCAGGTAGTTAAACTCAGTAGTTACAAGCTCAATAGCCAGTAGAAAAACTCAACAGTTCAAGCTCAATACTGAGTACATAAACTCAATAGTAATAAGCTCTTGCTGAAAAACTGGTCCGGGGGTACACTATTTTCAAGAGCCTAAGGCCCTAAACTATTCCGCAGAAAGATGTACACCTAAATTGTATTGATGAAACTGAGATCTGGTAAAAGGATATAGACCAATAAGGAAACAACCTCAAACATGAAAGAAAAAAAAAAGGTTGGCTAACATACCATAGCCTCGGATCATTAGGCATTTCAGCCAGCCGCATTTTAATAAGTTCTACAGCTGCTGCTTTTTTCTCTAACAAGCTGTTGTTTTGAACATAATAAACATAAAATCACCATTAGCATGATATGAAGCTAATTATACGCATAAACGATGAATTACTGAGAAGATAGCCACCATCATACCGGTAGCAATATATCAGATTGTCCCACAATTCTAGATCCTCAAAAACTTTAACAGCCTCCCCTATCAAGCCACAACTCACTAAAAGCTCGCCATATTCTCTAGAAAAAGATAAGCAGAAATACAAATATTTGCATATGTCATCTATACAGACTGAAGGTGAAACAAATAGAAGAAGGGTCGATGCAATAATATAGTATCTCAAAGTATAGCATGACTTCTAGAAAGAGGTCAAAGAGAGATACTTCCGCAGAGCAGGAATTGTAGGAATATAAGCTCCAAAACAATAATAAATCCTTGGTACAACACCAGGAGAAGATTCATAGACATCCTGGACCTGAAATAAGCAGATAATAGTCACATTAGACTCCATGAAAATCAACTATACTGGAAGCGTCTGAGAAAAAAATACGTATTGGGGCCTACATGCTGCACAAGTTCATTTATATGATTCCACTCGACTAACACTACGTTTTCTCTGTATACTCCACTTGCAAAACATGAAATCAACGAGTGGAAAATAGAGCCCGTACTAATCCAACTTGATGGGCAAGGGGAAAATTCAAACACCGCGCAAAAAAGGCTTTTAAACATGAAGCATTATATGTTATAACCATGCCTGCAACCTAAGATCCACAGAGTGTTCCAGTAATAGTTAAAAACTTCAAAGGAGGTCAATATAATTTAAACTAAATAAAAAGTCAATGCTTTGTATCTGTGAGCAAGCTAGAAGAAGAGGAAGCACATGCAGAGCAGCAGATGAACACATGACCTTTTTAAGCTCCAAGGAAGAAAATACAGATGGTGAAATTAAAGGTGTACTACGGAACAGCTCTTCTTAAAAACTGAATATCAACCCAACAAGCATTAAACCTTCATACTACGCATCGTCAATTGCATGTGAACAAACCATTTAACTGGTCACTCCTTTTGTTTCCAAATTCCGATAAATGATTCTTCTACTTCCAATAAGTATAATTTTTCTTATCCTGTAATTTTACCACGATAGAACTCATATATTTACCCCCTCATTTCTGCTTTGTGACCATATTTATCACAAAAACCTTCCAAACAAACATTCTCAGCCATATAAATTTACCTTGCAGTATGTCTTACAAAACTTGCCCCAAGCGTGGCAAAAGAATTCTAACATCACAAATGACCATGGAAACATTCCCATTTAGACCATCCCATTCTAAGTCTTACACGACTCCCCCCAGATGATTTCTTACTTGCATAACTATTTAAGGCTTTTTAGAATTATAATTCTAGGTATATCTTAACCACCAAATTTCATTCTCTCTTCATTCCCGTAAATAGTTTGGCAAAGTTAGTTCTTATATTCTCTAGCCCGTGGGGTAAACGTAGTTTGTCAATGTTTTTTCCTTCTCTCTTCGGAAAAATAAGGACAACCAGGAGCATAAGATTGGGTACAAAGGTAATTAAAAATACAAAAGGTCATGATGACATGTCATTTCCTGTGGAGGCTAAGAAGTGCTTGATAATAGTCAGCAAGTCCAAAACTGGGTAAAATTTGAAGGATTATAGCAATTGATTAAACCATTTGCAATGAGTTGGGTGAAATATAGTAATCAAGGGATTCAAGTGGTAGCAACTCGGTGACAAACTGTTTCCCAAGCTACGCACCAAGAATCACCTGATTTCCAAATCGAATAGAAAGAGTCAAGAAAGTGTAAAAGGGAAATAACTGAACCAATGCTTGTACCAGGTGAAAAAAACATGATCTAAAAGAAAGCTATGTATTTTCACCAATTATATACCAGTAATAACAATTTTTAAGGTTGCTACCAGCTAACAAAGATGTGCATAATACCAGTTTCTCCATCATCAGCAAAGCACGCTCCTTTGTACGGCTACGAGTTGCCTCCCATCGAATCCGGAAGATGTCACAAAAACGACTAATCTGAAAGGGAATGAGGTCATAACCATGTGCAGGGAAGAAGCATATCTAAAAGGTGCTGGACATACTGCAAGTATAAGCAGCCATCTTCGATGGCTAATCTGCTATCCTCTTCCGATACAGAAGATTATTACCTCTCAAGAGTTGCCATGAAAAAGTCTTGTGGCCAAGGACAAATTGGCCACAAGCATCAAGGATTTCTATCTGATAATAGCTCAATGATGATTCGAACAGTAACTAGAAAGAGCAAAGCTCCAAGATGTCTCAAGGATACAGAACATCAATAAACATGCAGATAAGAAAGTACAACTTTACCAAGGTCACATATTAAAGCACTCACCTATATAGATATCTCTTTTAAACACCACATTTTTTAGAACAGAAACATATGAAATAAGGGCCTGCCTGGGACAGGATCATGGTGCGCATATACACATGACACGGGTAACACAAGTGAACTATTAAATACCCATACCCAGGGCAAGCATGCACATAGGCAACCATCTGTACATTTATTGTTGTAAAGTGCAGACAATCTATATAAGCCCCTTAGCACGTTCCAGTAATTCAAACAGATGTAAAAGATGTGTTGTGTAAAGTGATTATGGGATTTGACCTGCTAATATGTGTTTTAAACAAGAGGTAGCTCAGTCAACTTACTATGAAGGGAGAGGATAGCTGAGAATCCACCGCTTCTATGTATGGCACCATCTCCCACCCTGCAATAAAAAAGGGGTTTAAGACAAAGAACCTAATGATTTCAAACAAAGTGTCTCATTTTACATCTAGACATTATAAGTCAGAACCCAGAGGCACTAACCAAAATAAGTGATTTCATTATCACCAATTTCCAGGTCATTCATCTCCCTATGTATATGACTAAAAGTCATTACTAACCACTATGAGGTATGACCCGTCACCTATGAAGCACCGGCACCTCTAGAGGTCGATGTATCGCAGTGTCAAACACGGGGGTTTTCCCGTAATTTAATTTAAATTTTTACGGGACACGGCTTGTTGGGGAGGGGGAACAGTAATTTAAAAAAAAAAGGGGGTCAAATTGTAATTTTTTAAAAATTTCTGGGTGTCAAACTTTATTTATTTATTTATGCAAATAAATAAATATTCAAGTGGCGTGTCCCACGCCGTGTCCGTGCATCATAGCCCGTCACAAAATAGAACAATTCTGCATAGAATTTTCGGGTGCAGTTTGTTATATGATATTACAACATCTACTAAGAAATACAGAGAGAGACAAATTCCTATAATAAAAAAAACACTCGCCTTAAGCCCTTTAAAACTAAGCCAGTATCATACTCGTTAAGTTTCTTCTATAAAGCAACAAACAGTAGCAAGTTTTTTATGCATGGCAGCATGTGGATCACTTTTAGTGAATGCAACGAATCCTTTCCATGGTCACCAATAACCCAATAAAACACATAAGAGCAAAATAGAAAAATGATGTTCATTTCCACTCTTCAATCAATGATATATATAACACCATCACTTATTCTCACATGCATCAACCGAAAATAAACACAAGCAAGAGTGCACTAAAATGTTCAGACAGATTACTTTGCATTTCATCATGTGGAGTGCTTTTCTCTATGAAAAGACATTGTGCCAATATAACTGCCTGTTGGATTGCCTCCAGTGGGGCAGCCTGAATAACACAATTTCCTGGGCCTTTTGGACTATTTTCAGAGCATTTATCCTCCTCTATGAATCTTGGGGTCATCAGTACATCAGAAGCTTCAGAGGTCTCATGATGATGACGTGCATTTCGGTGAAGTTCTGGGTTTACTGGAGGCCGGTCACTGACATCATTCGATGTAACTGGGTTTGCAACAAGCAGAAGTTGTGCTTTTGGTTCAACCTACATCAACATTATCCAGAAAGGACCATTTAAGGCAAAGAAGACATTGCAATAAAGGTCCACATCATACATATGAACAAAAAACTATACCTACAAACAATGTACCTGATGCACCGTGCGAAAACCCAGAGAACCAGTCACAGAAAGCTGAAGCCCCGATTCCAGTTCAGCTGACTCAAAATGCAACCTAGAAATAGAAGGCATCTCAGCAAACAAGGAGATCTAAGGATCCAAAAGCTTGGTTGTGCCGTGAGCAACAAAAACAGAAATCCAATTTCTTAGAAACATTGCACACAAGTGTTGCAACGTAAAATAAAGAAATCTACTTACTAGTTTAATGACTTTAACCAGCTTCAGGACCTCCCAAACTCATTAATTTGCTTTTTAGTAGTCTCAAACAAGAGAACATGATGGAAAGTGTAGTTTAGAATCAGCGACACCAAGACCATAAATTTAACAAAACTATGCCCCCCCCCAAAGAAAGAAAGAAAGAAAGAAATACACACACACACACACACATACAGAGCACTTCTAATGCAAACATCCGCATCCAAGCAAAGTGTGGACCACCCCATTTCTCCCCTTTCCCGATTGAATTTTTATGATCCTAGCCGTTCAATGTGTTCGGCAAAAAAAAAAAAAGACCAGGAAGGGCTTGATTTGAGCAGTTTTTATTTGAACCGTTCAATAAAAAATAAACAAAAACTGCTCGGATGAAGCCCTTTCCGGTCTTTTTTTTTGCTGATTTCTCGCGGGTACCCTTAAAATCACGTTCTAAACACATTGAGTGGCTCGTATCATCGAAGTTTGATTGGGAAAGGGGAGGTCCGCACTTTGCTTGGATGTGGAGGTCCGCATTAGAAGTGCTTTGTGTATATATATATATATAACATAAGGGCACACAGATGACAATACAATACATAAGAGAACCCCCTCCATATACAATTACACTGACAATATCAAAAGTCAAAACTTCAATATTGATGAATCACCCATGGAATGGACAGCTCATTATTTTACAGGTAGAAAAATGCACCAAGTTATGTCGTAAAGAGTCATCAATGTACACATATGTACTAGATAATTAGGTATTTGAGAACCACATGACATGGTTTGATCTCATTACTTTTCAAAGGAAAACTAATTTCAAATAGAGATCCTTCTTTAATTACCTCAGGCTCTAAATCAAAGTATGAAGAAGTGCAAACGAAGTCTGTAATGCAAACAATCAAAGTCAACAACTCAAGTAATATGGCCCACAAGTCTTCCCTTAAAGCGGAAACTTACATTAATATTATCTAACTCACCTAGAAGAATCAACTCGCCCATAGGTATGATCCATCATTCCTGCTTCCAAATGAAGCATTGACACAATAGTTGCAGCTTCCCCTTCCTGTAACTCGGTACCCCAGTAACTTTTTACTTTCTCTGAAGTACCAAAACACTGTAACGTCTCAAGTGTATATACTTGCAAAAGATCAAACAAAGAAGACGACCGCTCATCCAACATTCTCTGTTGGAGAAGCATGAGCCTAGCAAGCCACCATGAAATGCTTCTAATTCCATCTATTGAAGAAAGTTTCCCTTCTGACAACAAATCTTTCAACGTCGTGAGCAAGATCTTGGCAAGAACTATATACTGCAATCAATATTAGTAAATATAAATAAACAGGTGATACTAATAAATCGATGATTAAAGAAAGAAACAACATTATCAGAACGGTTTTACATGACAATTCTTTTATTGGGTGAGCTGGATTATAGATTTGCTAAATAAAGATGAATACTTCCTTTCCTGATATGAAACGAGATCAACTAAATACCATCCGTTAAAGGGCTCACTTGCTTTTATATTGTTTACTCACTTGCCCCAAAACAGACAAATAGCTAGAGCAGGGTAAAAAGGGAGGAGGAGGAGTAGAACTGCCAGCAAGGTCTCTGAATTAAGCAACATATAATTTCCTGTCAGCAAAATCAACTGGACCAAGAAGGCAATAATGAATTGAAATGGAATCGAATCGAATTACTAAAAACTAAGCAGGACTCCATCTCAAAACTCGACCAACAAATAGAAAATTTTGGAATTTCCAGCCATATTCAGATTACGACCGAGTATTTCACCAGGATAGATAGAGTCGGTAAGAATCCATACCCAAAGGGATAAGTTGGCAAACAGAAAATAGGAAAACCAAAACTTGTTGGCACTTCCAAGTTCCAACATTATTCAAACAATCCCTAACACTTTGGGAACTTCTTTCAAATCCAGAGAAGTTAGCAAGATTAGCTAGGAAACCAAAACCAAAAACAAAAGCAAAACGGGCGAGATTTCAAATTGCTGAAACGCAGCAACACTTAGGAGTTCTAGGTTATAACTAGATAATGGCTAATGATATCTTTCCAGTTTCCATGATTGTGATTCAAATTTCAAAGAGAGAGGACAAAGCAAATGGGGTGAATTCATTGAATATGAACAAAATACCAATTCCAGTCACGAACACTTTTGGAATCAATGCATAATAGCAGTAAGATTGGCGACGACAAGAACAAGCACAGTTGTAGTGAGCATATAAATAATCAAGTACCTGAAGATTAGAGAATTTCCCGAGCAAGTCAGACCCAGCAGCCATAAGCTGATTTCGTGCCCACCCATCCCATTCTGCACCTCCTGTGACTCCATCACCGCCCTCAAATGTCCCAATAGGCAATGTAGGGAACTTCTCAAAAGGTCTAAAAAAAAGCAGCCAGTTAGAAAACAGTGAAGTCTCCCTGTAAGAGTAAAATAGAGAAAAGTGGATTGTAACCATATAACCAGTGTTTCATAGAAAACCCAATGTCAACACATGACCCACATAGCTAAGGTACAAGAATCTCAAAAACCAACAACTGATCACAAATAGTATCTTGTGTTATTTGGACCACTCTCCTAACCCATATTACATTCCAAAAAATCAGGATTTTCAAAAACATGACTAGTGAACTATGCTCTCTCTCCCCTCTTTTGTTGATAAACTGGTGTCCATGCAGCTTACCCACACCGCTACTAATCCCGAGGCCTGAACTTAACAACGGGGCAACTGGGGGCAAGCCCTTTAGTTGTTGTCTCGTGTCACTTGGTAAAACCTCTTGGGGTTGACTAATGAACTATGTTGCCAATATTCCTTATCATTAATCACAAATCTCACAAATAAACGTAGGACATTGCTGGGATGCTGAAGAAATACAATCCCTCATTGCTTGGGTATCACATGGGTGATCACTTAATATAATATTTGAACCTCTCCACTTAATAGCTTAAAGCTTTTGGCTTAAATATAAAGTTTCCACATGTTCTATGTGTACTCTTTTAACTTTGGTTATTGGTCCATGCTATACCTTTTTTGATTCCTCCCGACCACACCAACGATTAATCCTAGAAATTATAACGAAAAACTAAACAAAAAAAATAACTAAACATTAGTAACATCCAATGCCTTTAAAAAGATTAATTTAGTCCAAAGGAAACCTAAACGTATGAGAGTGAACGGAGTGAGACTGACCCAGTAATGTTACACTGAGTGCAGGCCAGAAAGGCGGCGATGGCAGTGGCCATCAACAATAACGCCTTGAACCGGGTATCTATCTCGTTACCAGACTCGTCAGCAAACAAGAACGACTCGACGCGTTCAAGCAGTAGTTCGGAGTAAAAACGGTCGGGGGAGTCTTCCAGGGATGGTAAGGACGGGAATTTGAAGGCGGTTCGTGCAGCGGCGGAGGATAGGGCTCCGACGTAATCTCCCGCCTCGATTGAAGTGACTACGTCGTTGATGATAAGGAGGGTAGGATGTGTAGGATCGTTATCGCGGGGTCGGTATGAGGATTGGGGGGGTGAAGGAGGGGGTAGAGAGCAGCGAAGGAGACGTAGCTCGTAGTGGCGGAGGGAGGCGATTTGTGCTTCTTGGGAAGCCATTGACGGCTGGCTGCAAGAACCGCTTCAGAACGTTTGAGAGAGAGAGAGAAGAGGGGGGGCGGGGGTTTTACAGAACAAAAACCCTCGATATTTATACCGTTCTCGAAGAAACTATTTCTTTAAAAAAAAAAGGATGATATAGAAAAATACTAAGAGTAGGAAATAACTAATAAGGGAAGTGGTGATTAAACAATCTATATTATACTATAGAGAAAATGTAGTGAAGTGTTGATAAAGCTTCAAAATGTAAATCCTAATTTCTTAGAATTTTGAATTTTTTTAATCAAGAGGGAAACGTGGCCGGGAGAGAGAGAGAGGGGGAAACGTGGGGAGGGGGTGTGAACAAGGGGGAGAGAGTGATTTTAGTGGAATTGGGGTTTTGTTTATTAGATAAAGAATGAAAAAGAATTTAATTTTTTTCAGATTTTGTTTATTTGTTTTGTTTATCTTATATATATTCTATAATTGCATATTAATTTGAATATCTTAAACTATATTTTTTCATCAATTAGTGTTATCAATATCCTATTTGAGCCCCACAAACCTCCAAATCCATATTCTTAATTCCCTGGATTTTCAATTTTTTAAAAAAAGAAAAATACCCACATGCCAATAACTGGAAGCACCAAACAGAAAAAAAAGAAAAAAAATTGCCACGTACGTCCATACCACATGCCAGTTGACTTCCACGACCTTTCTCCCCAACCCACTTCCCCTTTTTTCTCTTCTTTTTTCCCTAATTTCCTAGCCAGCAAGGAGGGAGAGAGAGAGAGAGAGAGAGAGAGAGAGAGAAAGTTATCTGGGGCCGGGAGTTAGGGTAGTGGGGTGAGTTTAAAGTATAGGATAATTAAAATTCCAAAAAAAAAAAAACGAAGAAGAAATGAAAAAAGTAACTTCACAATATCAGATAACTACTCTCATGACTGGATAACTACTCTCATTCTCATACTATTCTACATCACAAATGTTTACATGCGATGACGTGGGCAGCGTTGGTCTCCACTAATCCTCTTATCCTTTCTTTGTAAAGAGAAGGTCTAGAGGAGCAAGGGGCAGCAATTCAAGGGACGATCAAATATTACGAGATGGGTTTGCTTCTTTTTCTTTTAATTCGTCTGTAATCTATATATTTTCATTTGATCTCTACACCTTTTAAATTCATTATTTAATGGTTTCACTATTTTTCTCGGAAGTTTTTGTATAATTTGTTACCATGTTATGATATACTCATATTGGAAATGATTGCTACATATAAACGAAAATCTATGCATATATAAATGTAGACGGTTACATTTACCACTAGCATTGTGTTTTGTAGTAGGCCGAACACAGAACGCTCGGCTACTAGCCGAAGGTAAAACGAGCCCACGCGGCTATATTAGAGACGGTCCTACCCGACGATGTTCACGCACGGCGGACCTTGCCGACGGTTCTCAACAAATGGTGTCTGCACATGGTCTATGCTGGGCTCGGCCCATAGCGGGCTCGGACTCTTGCTGGGCTCGGCCTCAGGCAAGCCCCGCCACCCACGGAGACACGTCTGTCCCCCACGTGCTGGAACGGTTACAAAGATAATGATGGAAGCACATGGGAAAGGACAGCTCACGCTCGAACGGTTACAAATATCTAATCTAGTGACGTCACAACAACGTCACTCTGCTCAAAAATTAAAATATAAGATTTGGGAGAGCAAGCACGCATCCACTTATCCCTTTTTCCACCGAAATTTCAATCAACTTTTATAAGGGAAGGGAAAGGGAGGGGAGTCCACGAGCAACCTTGCGCCGGAGGGCCATCCCGGGGCTCCTCCGGTGTGGTCTTTAGTCGTGCTTCATGGTGCAGGCTAGGCGAAGAGAGCTTGATCAACCCTGAACCGGAGGAAGGACTTGGACCAGAGATCACGGGCCACACAATTGGTGAACCCGACGTGAAACTACTTCTGACGGCTCACTCCTCTCCCAACACCAACCTCCCTTCCTCCACAAACAACCATCAAATCCAACCACAATGGGCGGTGATCTCACGAACGCAGCCGTCTCTGGGGCCAAGGACGTGAAACATCATCCTTCCACCCCGGAGAGACACATGTCAATCTCAATCCCTACCCGGCTATCACCACCATGGAGGAAGTCGCGGCCCTACATCCGTCATATAACGCGTCGAGACGACGAAGCGAGATAATGGTGGCGGCGCGTTGGCGGAGGTGGCCCAAATGAAGACATTCACAGCGGCAATCCTCGCCACTCGAGTGGAAGCCGGAGGCGACGGGGACAAACGCCACCTCCACCGCCACCTCGGAAGCTTGAAGTCAGCTAACGCGGATCTGTGAAGATGGGACTTAGCTTCACCTGCGCTGGTACGACGAGATCATTTCTACAGACCAACGCTCGGCACATCGTTCCGGAAGCCAAAGAACGCACCAGCGGGACACCGAGTCGTTCCTACGCATCTTGGGATCGTCGGAAGGAATTCTCTCGCACTACGGTCTCGCACCATAGCCGAGATTCCGTGCATAAACCAGCGCCACTGTGTCTGAACGCCTCGGCGAGATCCCACCCGAGAACCAGGATGATGAGATCCGCCGACGACGCGGGAAAGGATTCGGTGACGAAGGGACCCATGATAACAAAACTCGTCGTGAACGAGAAAAGTCCATCGACGGCCCACGGCGAACAGCAACAGACCTGAGGGATAAACTCAGGCACAGGAACGATGGGAAGACAACCACTAAGGACCCCAAGGGAAGGGACCCCAAACGAACGAAGACAGATGAGTTCGGCAAGCCGCCACGCCCTGGGTTCGAGAGGCAGTTGAAGGATCTCGGCGTTTCACCCTTCACTTCCCATATCATCAACACTTCACCCGAATCCACATTTCACTTGCCTAAGTTCACCAAATTCGACCCATCAACATGTGAAGCCTACACCCATCTCATCCACTTCTGCCAAACAATAGCTCTGTACCCAGAAGGATGAGATCAAGTGCAAAGCGTTCCCCCTCCCGGCCCTCGGCCTCGACTCGGTGGTTCAACAAGTTGTTGGCCTACTGGATCCATTGAGAATCTTAGGCCGACCTCGGCGAGCATTCAATACCCGCTTTATCACCGGACAAGGCGATCACAAAGAGCCTGAGTCCTGACCGAGATGAGGAAGCTCTGCCATCGAGACCTCGTGCAATCGCGAGCGCATGGCAACTCTTCAACGAAATACCTGGGATCGACGATACTGGGCTGCGCGTACATTGAAGAATGGCCTCGAACGGGCAAGAAGATACTTGTGAACTCTCCGCCATCCGCCAGCCCACGGCATGGGCGAACTTCACGCGTGTCGCCGAGCGATTTGCGCTACCAGCAGAATTCTCTGTGTGACGGCGGCAGTGGCATGGCGCAAAGAATACAACAACCCCGTCTGCGATTGCACTTTGCCTCGCCGGCAAAGACGTTCGAAGAAACATGTGAACAATATCAAGGACGGCAAGAGCGTCAGCCGAAGGTACATGACTACGTTGCAGAGACTACATACTTCAGAGCCCATTTGGTCATTTACGAAAGAGATCATGAGGCAGTGGTTCGAATGGCTAATCGGTAAGCTCAAGCGGAACCGGTCAACGGTCGTAAAAGGAAGAAATGCTCTACCACAACGAGCTCGGCCATTACACCACAGCCGCGCTCCATACAAAGCACTCCTCGAGAGACTTGCCGCCCAGGGCCATCTCGATCAATACACGAATGGCAAAAACACCAAAGACGACGAACCGCAATCCCAATCCCAACGAACAAAGGCCGATGATACACGCGGTCCATTATCACGGTCAATGTAAGAACTCGTAGTCTCGGCCGAGCATCATTCAAGCCTCGCCTCCAGGTACTCTCATGGTGTGAATCCAAACGCCGATCCCGCGATGTTCCCAAATGGGCGATTACTTTTACCGGCGTGACCTTGAGCATGTGCAAACTCCCCACTCGATGCACTTGTTGTCACGGTTCAAATTGGCGGCGTCCATGACGTCAAGCGTGTCCTCATCGACCACAGAAGTCATGTACTATGACCTTTTCAAAAAGCTTGATCTCGAGTCGGCACTACAAGACACTGAGGTTCCTCATCGGATTCAACGGAGCTCCCGTCCGGCCAATTGGCAAAATCCATCTTCTGTCATCGTCGGCTCGAGGACCCGTCTCGTCGAGTTCATCGTCGTCCAATGCTCCAGAATCCATAACGCGCCATCCTCTACCGAGCCTGGTTGCACAAAGATGCGAGCCATTGCCTCCAACACCACGAATTAAATGCACGCTTCATTGGCACGTAAACAAGAGGATCCGAGGCTGCAGGTTGCTCAAAAAATGCTCGTCTCGATTGTACACACGCCTCCAAAGCAAAACAAGTCCAATGGGTTGAAGTCCCGGACATGGTCGTCATCGAAGACGTCGGCCACAAGGCCGAAGATAAAGCTGAAGAAGAATTGGTTCAAATGCCCATAAATGAGGACGGATCTCGTTTCTTCTTGCTTGGCTCTTCCCTGAGCGACGCCGAGCGTGAAGAAATGTTTCAATTTCTGAAAGAAAATATGGAGGTCTTCGCTTGGACGCCCAACGAGATGCCTGGTGTCGACCCTAACTTCATCTGCCACACACTCAACATCAAGAAGGACTCCAAGCCGGTAGTCCAGAAGGCTCGACGTTCAGCTCCCGAGCATGCCGACGCCGTCATTGAGGAAGTCAATCGCTTACTCGAAGCCAATGCAATCCAGGAGGTACAGTACCCCACTTGGCTCTTTAACACAGTTGTAGTCAAAAAGAAAAACGGCAAGTGGCAAGTCTGCGTCGACTACACCAACCTCAACGATGCTTGTCCTAAAGACTGGTTCCCACTGGCAAAAATCGATCAGTTAGTCGACGCAACCGCCGGTCAGTTCAGCTTCCTCGACGCCTACCGTGGTTATCATCAGATAGCCATGGACCCCGATGACATGGAAAAACCGCCTTCATCACTCCACGGCATCTTTTGCTACCGAGTCATGCCATTTGGGCTCAAAAACTCAGGCGACACCTTCAACCGAGCAATCTACAAAATGCTCCACTGAACAGATTGGCCATATTTTGGAGGCATATATTGGCGACTTCTCGTCGTCAAGAGCGAAAGAAGGGAACCATCTTGCCGAGCTGAAAGAGGTATTCGGCGTCCTCAAACTCCACAAGCTCCGCCTTAACCCAGAGAAGTTGTGCCTTCGGTGTGAGTGCCGGTAAGTTTCTTGGACATCTTATCAGCTAACCGAGGTATTGAAGCCGACCCAACCGGAATCAAAGCCGAGCGCACTGCGCCCACCACTGTCTGGCCAAAGAGGTTGTAGAACTTCTTGGCATAGCGTGCTCAACCGCTTTCATCGCTAAGTCTTGGACAAATGCCACGCCTTCTTTCATGCTTTGAAAGGGAAAAGTAAGCGAAGTTTCGAATGGACGGAAGAGTGCGACAAGGCGCTCGCCGAGCTCAAGAGTTACCTGTGTTCCGCACCTCTATTAGTAAAGCCGGCAGAATTTGAAACACTCTATCTATATTTGGCAGTCTCAGCCCATGCCGTCAGTTCCGCTCGTCCGACTTTGACGGGGAGCGATGACATGCCCATCTACTTTACCAACAAGACTCCTTTCCGCACAAACGCGCTATCTCCCTCTCTGGAGAAATTGGCTCTAGCTCTCGTCTCGGCCGCAAGGAAGCTACTTCCTTATTTTCAGTCCCACACTATCACGGTTAAAGTACCCCCTTAAAGCTCTCTTTCGAAAAGCCGACCTCTCCAATCGAATTTCCAAGTGGGCCCGAACTTGCTAATTTTGACATCCACTTTGAGCCTCAGACAGCAATCAAAGAAGTTCTCGCCGACTTCATTGTCGAACTCACCCACAAGATGCGAAAGATGCGCCTCCTTTACTATGGTACAACCGAATGGAAGCTAAGAAACGCTCTGGCTACTTTTGTAGCGACTCACGGAGGCGCACGCCGGCAGCGGCGCCAACGATATGAGCAAAAGTGCGGTGTAGTCCTACGAATCTCCCCATGTGGACAATGCATGAAAAGTTCTATCATCATTGACTTCTCCGCCACTAACAATGAGGCCGTGAGTATGAAGCCCTCCTACGTTCAGCTTCAGCAATGCAAGCCGATAACCTTATTGTTTACTGCGATTCTGAACTGATTGCGAATCAAGTGTTAGGGGACTACAAAGCCAGGGATCCAAGAATGATGAAGTATCAGACGACGGTAGCAGAGCTTATCACCAAGTTCAAAAGTTTCAAAATCGAGCAGATAAGCCGGGAACACAACGCCCACGCCGACGCTCTCGCTGGTTTGGCATCGGCCTCCAAGGTTTCAGGATTCCGCACTATCAACTTCGGCAACATCAGTCAACCAAGCTTTGACATTCCCCAGAAGTGCTGAACATCGAGCTCGGCCCCAGCTGGATGGATGAGATCGTGGACTTCCTCAGAACCAACACTCTACCTGATGACAAAAAGGAAGCATACCGAATCCGGAATAAGGCTGCATACTACTGGTTATCCGACAGCGGCCAACTCTATCGAAAGTCCATCTGGGCCGTACCTACTCATCGTCCACCCTACACAGGTACCAACGATCCTCAACGAGCTTCACTCGACGTACCGCGTGCCATTATGACGCTCTTATGCGGCGGCGCTAAGTCATGGCTATTTCTGGAAGAATTTGATTATATATTGCGAAGAGGTTGTCCGAAAATGCCGACCATGCCAACAGTTCCCAAGCAACCCGCTCAAAACCTTTCCCCCATAACAAGTCCTTGGCCATTCGCCCAATGGGGGCTTGACATCGTTGGGAAGTTGCCAACTGCCCCTGGGGGCTTCAAGTTCTTCATCACCGCTACAGATTACTTCTCCAAATGGGTGGAGGCTGAACCTTTGATAACTACTATCGAGGCTGACGTTCGGCGGTTTGTTTGGAGGAACATTATTACACGGTTCGGCGTTCCCTACGCAATTGTTTCTGACAACGGCACACAATTTGTTGGCAAGGAGCTCACTGGCCTATGCGCTGAGTTCGGCATCAGATTCTTTAATTCCACACCATCGTACCCTCAGGGAAACGGCCAAGCCGAGGCTACAAACAAGACCGTATGTGCTGGGATTAAACGTCGCTTAACATCAAAACGGGGCAAATGGGCGGAGGAGCTACCAAGGGTTCTCTGGGCCTACCGCTTTACACCTCGCCGTTCTACAGGCCAAACTCCATTCTCCATGGCATTGACATGGAAGCCGTCATCCACTTTGGAGTAAGTTTCCCACCTGACCGGAGCGTTGAGACGCTCGATCCAACCAATAGCCACGTTGTTGCCCGAGCTCATCCTCAAGAAAAGCGCTGATGATGCTCTAGCCGACTAGCCAGCAGTATGCCGGGCGGGTATAACCAGTTCGCTTTGGCGTCACGACTTAGCTCGTAAGGTGGTCTGGCGACTAAAGAAGAAATTCATGCCGAACAGGTTCCTTCCGCATCGTCAGGATTGCTGGCGAAGGAGCATACATACTGGAGGACATGAATGGAAAGATACTTACCAACCCCTGGAACGCCCAGAACCTCAAAAGGGCCTACATGTGACTTTCACCATCCATGCTCAGCTATACTGCCTGTTTTCACAAACGTTTCACTACGTTTTCAAACTCTCCTTTCTCATTTACTTGTCAGTTTTTGTTAGTCTTTTACTTTCAAAGAACGGCCTCGACCACTGACTGCATGTCTTTTCCTCAGTAACTTGAATGGGAATACCACTTTTTGTCGGCCATCATTTATCTCCATTTTATGTAACTTAGCATTTTTTCACCGTCTCGCTTACATTTTACTCTCGGCAAACCCTGCCACCCACAAACAATGACTCCGGTCACACCCACGTACGGCCCTCAGGTCCTGCTTCGGTCATACTGCCCAAAAGAAGCAACCTGGACATATGGTCCACCGAACCCATACACACACATTACGGTTGGGATATGGGCTTCGGTTTGACTTGGCAAGACAATAAGGTCGGCCACAGTCAGGTTAAACTCACACTTTGGTGAGCAAACCACCCACTCAACAACTATACTCCGTTCCTAAGCTAACATGGCAGGCATTTTTGGCCGAACCCACCTACTCGCATTCAGTTACTATACTACCTTGTACGGTCACTATTCTACTTTGGTTTAGGCTCGGCTTCATCAAGCATATATCCAACACATTCTATTTCACAGCCGAACCTATACCAAAGTGGGGGCTACGGATATCTACCAATCCAAACATGCAAGGCTACAAAACAAATTTTCACAAGGCCAAAACATAGATTGATCAGGCACGGAAAAACAAAGGTCATTGAAACAAAGGAAAGCACACATTCATTCATTCAAAGAAAAGTGTAGCAGAAACTCCTAACAGAAGGTACGGCGTGGTAAATCGTTCGATGCCGACCCCCAACAACTATTACATCTGGAACAGCAAACACCGGTGTTCGGCGCCGTCCAGTCCAAAATAGTTCAAAAAAATTCAAAACTAAAACTCATAATGATCAAACTTGAGCAGTAGCATCCGCAGTAGTATCAGCTGCGTGCTCGGCAACAGCATTGTCAGCATCCCCAGCATCCGCCACCTTCTCTTTTTCCTTCTCGACGTCCTTACCAGCATCGGCAGCAATTTCATCGCCATCGCCCTTTTTCTTGCCAGCATCATCCTCAGATAAATCAACTACAGTGAGGTCCTCGAGATCCTCCTCACTCTCAGAAAATTCCTCGTCCGGCAACGGAGCACACTCCTCCTCAGTATAAGGGAGTTCAAGCTCAGGAACAATTGGCGCTGGGATTCGGCTCAGGTCAAGCTCCAGCTGCATTCCTTCGCCGACGGCCGCAACACCGGCCTTGTATCCCGCTTTATAAGCAATGGGCAATTTTTCCTGGAGATGGTCATTAACCATTGACCGAGCGTCCCTCCTGTATTCTTGGCCGGCACGGTCATAACCTGCTTGGTACGCCTTCTGATCAACCTCCTTCATCTTCCTCTTCTCCCTCCTAACCACTTGGCCGAGCCGAGCGCAGCTTCTCTGCCATCTCCTCCTTCTCCTTCTCCAGCTCCGCTATCTGGGTCTTCGCCGTCTGCAGGCTCCCCTTATAGCTCCTTGATTTTTCACGCTCGACCTTCAGATCGGCATGATAGCGTTTACGCTCTGCAGCAAGAAGGGTGGCTTGGTTGTGCGCACGGAGAATCGCCTGGCCAGCCTACATAACAGCAAAAATACAAGCTCATAAATTTGTTCGAAGGATTGAAAAATGAAACCGAGTTTAGACAAGTACCTGAACGATATAAGCACTGGCATGAACCAGGCTCGGTTGGAGCTCCTCGGGGACTTTCATCGTGTCGTTTGGCAACGCCAAACCTTGGAGCATCGTAGGGGCCAGCCCAGGCTCCAGCTTCACGCTGTCATTAACGGAAATAACTCTGCCTTCGGCCATGGCGAAGGAAGGAGCAAACTCCTGAGCAACCATTTGGCCACCCGAGCCTAATGCCTTTTCTGAAGCTTTAGAGCCACCCGCAGCCGAAGACCCCGTCTGATCCTTCTCCTTTAAAAGCGGCGTTGGGGGCTTGGCTGGAAAGAACTCGTGGGTTGTTTTCTGCTTCTTGGCAGCACGCTCAGCTTCAGCGGTTGCTTTTTGCCTGTCCACGGCACCATCTCTGATATTCATTTTTACAACGTTCCTTCGGCCCATGTTGTCAGCGATCTGGGGGATGAGTGTTCGAATGGGATCGATGTCGATACCTTCGGTTAGGGAGGGCTGACTCTGCTGGAACCAGAAGTCGGCCGACTTTTTGAGGGAAGGGAACTTAACACGTTTTCCCTTCGTTGCCTTGCTCGGATTGGGATCCTTTTTCTTCTCTCCCTGTCCCTCGGCAACCTTCTCTTTGCCCTTCTTCTTCGTGCTCGGACCACTCTTCTTCTCCCTCCTTTTCAACTTGCCTTTGTAAGAAGGCTCGTATCCAAGCAGCGTCGGCGCATCCCGGCAAATTTGAGCAAGAAGAATCTCCACGTGCTTCTCAACGGCAAGCGATTGTTCTCGCTTGGTGATGGCTCGGTGGTCTGCAGTGGAGAATTATCCGAGTTAAAGAAAATTCAAGGTAGCTACAGACGAGTTTCAAGTTCGGCAAAAAAAAAAAAAAAAAAGCGACAAACCTCTGAAATCTTTTATCTTCGGCACACTATGCAACCGAGATGATTGATCACCGAACTCATACTCTCCGCTCACCTCTACGTAAAAACTCGCCCACTTGTCAGTGTCTTGAAGGCCGTCTATAAGCGGTTGCTTCCCACTTCTCGTGGATAGGTATCTACGATTGGTAACGCCGTGCCTAGACATAATGTATGTGTGGAAGAGGTCGGAAATGGTGAAATCCAAGTTGTGAAGCTCCTTCAATTTGATTACGGTCATCACTATCCTATAACTGTTGATAGCGAAGAAGTGAGGTACCAGGTTGAACCGGGCTAGCAACTCTCTCAAAAATGGGTGAAGGGGGAAGCGAAGGCCAGCCTCACAGATGGCCATAAGAGGGACAGTAATGTGCTCGGGACGATCTTCTGATTTGTCCCTAATGCGGTCGCTGGCAACCCTACTCACAACAACGTCGTCGGGGATGTTGTATGTACGGCAGAAGTTCTCGTACTCATCGGGTTGCCCGCTGAAGTAATGAGCATGAGGACACACTTGACCTTTGTCATAAAGGTCGGCTACCTCCCTATCTACGGAAGGCGTTTCACTTGGCATGGAACGAGAGGAGGCTTGAGCCTCGGCTCCTGAGAGAAACCTGGACTCGGCCTCAGGGCCTAACTCGTGCTCCGCGTCGGAGTGAGTAGATGAAGAAAAGGATATCTCGGGTTCGGTGTTGAACCCGTCGTCGTACTCATGGACGCGCTCGGCGTTGGAGTCACTAGCATCCGACATGTTGGACGCAATTGAGGAAGACTGTCGTCGGCTTCGTCGCCTCTCCAGATAATCTCGGATAAACAATTCGGCAGAGCCGTCTCCGGAGCTCTCAGAGTCGGAAGAGATGACAATGACTTGGTGAGCCAGACCTAACAAAAACAAAAGAAAACAATGAGAAACCTCGTCGTCGGCCAGAAGGCAAGGATCTCTGCGCTCGGCTACCTACTGGCCCACCATTCCTATCCTATTAAGACTCGAGCTTGGGAAACCCTGGGACTCAGCCGGGGTTTAGCCTAAGCAACTAAAAAAGTGGGGCTCGGCCAAGCCTACCGTCGGCCAAACCCTTTATTACCTACATGGGGCTCGGCCAGCCTAACACATCAGCCAAGTACAAGATCATTGAGAGGACCTGTGCTCGGAAGAACAGGTTGAAGGCGAAGATGAACAGTTCGTTCATCTCCAGGCCTTGCACTGTTCATGCAACAAAAAACACCAAAAACCCAGGAAAATGGCAAGAAAAGCATGTGAAAACTGTAAAAACGCATAGAGAAGTAAAAATCGAACTCGTACCTGTGATTTTTAGCAAGATCTGGTGCCAAAACTGCTGTAAATCGGGAGTGGAGGATGAACGAGCGCAGAAAGGAGCTCTGACAATGGAAGTGTAGAGAGAGAAAGCACTGGTGGCTTCTCTCTCCTCACGCAACCCCCTTATATAGAGCTAGGGTTAGGGATTCGAAGTTCCCGCCCATCATTACACCGCCGAACGGGCGTCCACTCAGCACGCGACACGTGGCGTTGAAGTGACAGCCAGAACCTCACCCATGCCAACCGTCCTCTCACCAGCCGTACCCAGCTGCACAGTGACACTTGGCGTTCTCGCACTGGGGGGCGCCCCTGACGGTTACCCTGTGCAGATGAAAAGACGGGTTAAGTCCAGCTTGATCTCATTTCCATCATCAATAATCCATCCTCGGCGTTCTCCACGTTCGGCCAGAGCTAGGTATCGATCCCTACCTCGCGCTCGGCATCGGCAGAGATCGAGGGGCTATTGTAGTAGGCCGAACACAGAACGCTCGGCTACTAGCCGAAGGTAAAACGAGCCCACGTGGCTATATTAGAGACGGTCCTACCTGACGATGTTCACGCACGGCGGACCTTGCCGACGGTTCTCAACAAATGGTGTCTGCACATGGTCTATGCTGGGCTCGGCCCATAGCGGGCTCGGACTCTTGCTGGGCTCGGCCTCAGGCACGCCCGCCACCCACGGAGACACGTCTGTCCCCCACGTGCTGGAACGGTTACAAAGATAATGATGGAAGCACATGGAAAGGACAGCTCACGCCGCTCGAACGTTTACAAATATCTAATCTAGTGACGCCACAACAACGTCACCCGTGCAAGGCACATGTTCGTATTTGGAGAGCAAGCTAAGGAGGTTATATAAATAGCGGAAGGTTCACAGCTCTAAAGGTACACAAAATTCATTATTTAATGGTTTCACTATTTTTCTCGGAAGTTTTTGTATAATTTGTTACCATGTTATGATATACTCATATTGGAAATGATTGCTACATATAAACGAAAATCTATGCATATATAAATGTAGACGGTTACATTTACCACTAGCATTGTGTTTGTTTCCACTTTTTTGTCTCTACATCTCCATTTTTATTTTTTAGGTTTGAGCAAAGTTATGCATGATTAATCTTAGCCCAAATTAAAGGTTGGACCACAACAATTAAAATTGTGTGAAATGTGGTTGCCGTTAAAAAAAAAAGAAGGTAATGTAAGTTGGTATAGATATACAATTAAAAACTAGCGGTGTGCCTGTTCTTTGAGTTGTGCATTTTTGTTGTTGTTTACTAGCCTTCAACCCATTCTATACATTGGCAAAATTAACTTGTTTTAGCGTTGTGCCTATTCGAACCTATTTTTATTAATTGTCCCGTGCATCGTACGGGCGCAACGCTAGAACGGATTAGTTTTGCCCGTGCATAAAAAGGGTTGAACGCTAGTGATGTAGAAAAGGAAAGTGATCTTGTTTGTTTGGGTATCGTGATCAAAAAGGAAAACAATTTATGTTTTACAAGTGCCCTCCATATGTAATTTTTTATGTACTAAATACTAGTGTATATATGTTTTATGTACTAAATACTAGTGTATGTGTGATTGTGTGTGTAGAAAACGGTAGGAAAAATTAAGAATAGAGTGACACTTTAGTAACTTCACTATTTTTATTGGAATGTTTGTGGGAAAAAAATAAGATTGTTAAATCATTATCCAAAGGCATCAAAACTAGATCACGTTTCGCCTATTGAGTGAAGTAATCATTAGGCTCATGGTTTGAAACCGATTAATGTTTTTTTTTTTTTCTTCTCCCATTATAGAATCATAACTAGAAGACAATGATTTTGTTTTTTACCCAAAAAAACCAACGTAACGTTAAAGACTTTTGGCTTTATGTTTCAATTATCAAAAAGAATTATTTCAAAGTCTATTTGGGAAAAAACATTAAACAGGACACAGAAATGGCCAAAAAGCTTTCGTTGTCTCTTGTTTTTATCCAAGTTCCAATGCAAGAAAAAAAATTATAAAGGATGGAAATTTGAAAGAAAAAAAAATCATTAATTAAATTCTCCAAAATCAGTTATCCGAAAAAAATAGTTACTTTCACCAAATATACTAATTTCAAATTCAATTTGGCGAAATAAAGTAGCTAAAAAAAAATTAATTTGTAGAAAACAGTAGAGAAAAAATTACAATTTCTACGGAAAAACACCCTTGTTCAGTGGAGGAGTAACTTTTCATAATATTATTATTATATTTACATCTTGTGTTTTTCTTCATCTTTGCAGTTTTTCAGATGCATATAAATTGTTCCTGCACTTTGACATAAACCCGTACCTTTGGCTGTCTCTCTGCTCTAGTTAAGCCTCCTTGATTTTGCGTATCAGCTGGCACTCTTATATTAGTCACTGCTTGTTCATTTTGAGCTTGATTCACGACTCACTGTTTGTTGAACTACTTCTATTCTCCCTCTGTTTTTCAATTATCTATGATAGGCGAGTTTGCTTTTTTCAAAAGATTTAAAACTATCAATGGTACAAAGTGGAAAATTCTCCGACGATGGGATATCGGCAACCGGTGGTGGCAGATTGAGGAGCAGCAGCGAGTACCCTGAGCTAAGGCAGGCGTGACGCTGTGGGAAACTGGCGATAATTAGTTTCCTTTTTTTTACGATTTTGAAACGAACATGTATGGATTGGCACCAGCATCAAAGTACGTTCGCTTCCACGTGCGGCGGAGAGGGACAGTTACGAGATCAAGGTTATTCCACAATTGGAATAATGTTGGCTAGATCAGTCGATAATAATTTACTCCAATATAAATGAGTACGCGTATATATGCCTAGGTTAGAAGCAACAGTCATAAACTTAAACATACATGCGTTTTGGATATAAATTATAAACTAACGATGGATGGTGATCCACTTCACCAAAATAAATTAAACCATTTAACATGAACCTCGAAACTACAAAAACATATAATGCCTCCCCAGATCGATGTCTCCTTAGAGCATCCGCAATGTAATAATCAAAAGTGAATAATCAAAACTTGTCACGTCAGCTTTTGATTATTCATTTAGAGGGTTGCTAAAGTTAACAATGTAAAGTCTCACATTGTTCATTTTGTACCCATAATCAAAATCAATGGGTCCACTGCCAACTCTTCCTTCCCTCCAAACTTTTACCCTTTCATTTCATCCCGAAAAACCTATGCTGCAACGGGATGATGGGTCGTCAGATGTCTCCTCATAACCTACAAATAGCTCAAGAGAAGTTTACAAGCAAGCAATAGTTCTGATGGAGGTTTAGAGGATGTCTATAGTTCTGAACCCCAATCATAGGCTCAAACTCAGGCCTCCACCGAAGAAGGCGGTAAGTGATGCAAACTGAGCTAACAAGCTGACAAGCCCTTTTTTTTTCATTTGCAATTTAGACCAACAAGTATAGCCTTGTTTGGGCGTAGCCTTAGCGGCGTTTGGGATCCACTGGGTCGAATCATTACTGTGCGGATAATTTTTCTGCACCTTAGGGACCATTTGGATGCGGGTGTAGCTCCCCTCCAAAGCTAATCCTCCCGGATTAGAGTTTGAGACTATTTGGAACCAATGGAAAGGAAAAGAAAGGAAAATTTAAAAAATTTTCATTCCATTGTTTTGTTGAAAGAGAAAGAGAGAAGAAAATAAGAATTTTAAGTTTAGTAAATATTAAATTTTCTCTCTCATTTTCTTCTTTTTTATTTTCCTTTTATTTTATTTTCCTTACCATGGGTTCCAAACAGAGCCTGAAGAGACATTTTTGGCTTGCTTTGGATGCCATTTCTTCCCCCTCCATAGCTCACCCTCCCGGATTATTTTTCTCCTCTTATCCGGCTATGGGGCATAAATTTGGATGGGTTCTGAGGTGGGAAAAAATAATTCAGCTGAATCCACTTTGTTTTATGACGATTTTGCCCCTCCCCCTCCACCCTATTCATCTCCCTCTTCATCACTCACATGCACACCAGATCGGAAAAAATGGAAGAGGGATGAGAGAGATGTACCGTGACGCCACCGACAATCGTGAACCTCTATTGAACCGTCGACATCGTTGAGTTCTTCTTCTTCTTTTCTCGGCAATTTCTTCTTCTTCTCTCTCTACGCTAGGTTGGACAGAAATTGGAAAGGAGAGTGGGTGTTGTTCGGTGTGATGGGTTCGACCGAGGGTGGTGGAGGTGGTGCGTGGTGGTGGTGGGATTTAGATTGGGGAAAATGCTACTCACACAACGTACGGACACACACAACTCACACAATCGCTGACGTCATACCCAAAACGACGTTGTTTTGAAAATTTAAAAAAAACCAATCGCCTGTCCCTTCTCCTTCTCCTTATCCCAGAAGAGTGAAGGTTTCTCCATTGACGTTAACCACACACCCCCCCTTACTATTTGACTCATTTCTCATTCTCCTAAAAGAGTGAAGGTTTCTCCACTGACGCTAAAACCCCCCTACTATTTGACTCTGGTTCTTTGGAACAGCAGCAACTCTCGAAGTCATATTAGACTCTGGTTCTTCTTCTTCCTCCTCCTCTCCTTGGTTATGACCGAAAACCCCTCCAAGACTCGCAAACAAAGACGACAAGAACTCCTAGAGGCGACTGTTGAGTGTCTCTCCTTCCGTATCCTCGGACACCACTTCGATCAAACCATGGGTACTCTTCTATCTTTCTCTCCTTGTTTCAAATAGATAGATTACCCCCCCTATTTACTCCCCATCCTCATCAATTAGAGGGTTTCAAATTGAGAAACCCTAAATTGTTGTGCTAGAAAAAAAAAAACCTAATTCGAAAATATGAGAAACCCTTTCTCTCTTCTCTGAAAATTTTGAGCGTCAATGGAGGAAGAAAGGGAAAGGGGGTTCTCTGTTTGCGATTGTGAGGCGAATGAGTGAACCGAAGGAGAAGGGAGAAGGAGAAGGGAAGGGGGACTGGGTTTGTGTGTTTTTATTTATTTATTTAACAAAATGACGTCGTTTTAGGTGTGTTTGTACGTTGTGTGAGTAGTATTCTCCTTAATTCTTTCATGTGGGTGTAGAGCTGTTAGTCGAGACCGAAAAATCAATCGAAACCGAAAAATCGGACCGGATCAAATTTTTTAAACTGGTCAAATAATTTCAATCCGGTTCCGATTTTAAAATTTTTACAAATCGGTTTTCGGTTTATGTATTTTAAAAACCAGTCAAAACCGGACTGGTTATATATATAAACCCTTACCAATTAAGCCCTAATTTCATTCCACTCACTCTCAAACACAGGTGCCGAACTTGGCGCTCCCAGCCTGTCACTTCAGTCCACGATTTCTCTCTCTCTCTTTCTCCTATCAACGACGAAACGGTCAGCTGTCTCTCATCAATTTCACTTTACCTTCAGCTTGGTAAGAAGGTCAAGAAAGACACTATAATTCCTGATCCAGATTATCAGATGCCAATTGTCCTACACAATGAGTATTGAATACATCTACAGTAATCACTAATCATCAGTTACATAAAGTGCGGCAAAGTGCGGTGGCCGGCGACTGTTATACGATGACACACTCTCTCTCTCTCCTTTTTCCGTCCACGTCTGTTGATTTTTAGTTTTGTTTGAAACCCCAAACTCAGATATGGTTTGAGATGGAGTTTAGTGTCAGTGCCGGCGCCGCGCAGTTGATGCCAACGGAATGGTGCATATTTTCTCTCTGTCTGTCTTGAAACCGAATAAATCGGATAAACCGAACCGAAATAGGACCAGATTATTTCGACCGGTTCCGGTTTCCATTTATTCCAAACTGGACCGGTATCACCTTTGTGTGGGTGGAACACATTAACATAAGATGGGTCCTTGAATGGACAATTGTGATCAAATTGGGGTTTAATTCTTTCTTGAAAATGTGAGATTTGATCCAGTATTTCACATACACTCAAAAAAACCTCTTAGGAAAGGTACAAATTTATTTCTCAAAAATTTTAAAAATATATTGTCTCCGGAACTGAACATTTTTTTATAAATTTGAAATGTCATATTTTAAAGATAACATGGATAAAAAAAACACAATAAAAAATGAATTTTTAATTTTTTAAATATTATTAATATTTAATTTTTTAGTAAAACTAATTATTATGGCTTAAATGTGAAAAATTAATTATATTTGCATTTATGTATATAAGAGCATCCACAATGTAATAATCAAAATCAAAAGATTGTTAAAGTTAGTAATGTGTGTTTAAAAAAGTGCTCACATTGTAATAATTAAAATTAGCAACTTCCTAATCAATAATCAAATTTGAGCATTTGAATAATCAAAAGTAATAATGTGAGATTTCACATTGCTAACTTTAACAACCCTCTAAATGAATAATCAAAACCTGACGTGACAAGTTTTGATTATTATATTGCGGATGCTCTAATGTAATAGTACATAATTAAGTTTGGGAATAAGGGCAAATTCAACTTTTTACATTATTCCCTTCCTTATCCTCTCATTTTATTTTCCGTTCAAATCAAGTATTATTTAATCCTCATTATTTAATTCCTTATCCAAACCAACTACTTTTTTAATCTCCTTCCAAAAAGGTCATATCAATGGGGGCCAATTTTCTATATAATTAATTCCTTCTACTATCTTATCCCTCTCCATAAATAAATCTCTCAAAATTATACCCGCATCCAAATGAACTATTAGACAGATCCGACAAACGTAGATCATTCACACGGATGCGACAAATGATTTGCCATGTGACTGTGGGGATCCAATGGTCCTTTTTAGGGCGATGATGATGAGGGGGGCATTAATAAAGTGGGCCAACGAAGTTGTACGATGAAAAACATGGGATCCAATCGTTCTTCCCGTGTCTGATCCAAGTAGTAGTATATCGAAACCCATGGCTTAAACATTGACTTTCACCTAATCCCCTTCTCAAAATCTTTTACGAATTCAATATCTTCCCCGCTTAAATAAACGTCTGAAAACCCTAATGAGATATTGACACTTTTGTTATCTTCTCTCTTATATTAAAGCTTTTGAACGCCACGTTTTATCTTCCTCTATTGTTCAGCCAGTATGTACACTCGAAGTTATACTCCTATTAGGTGAATAATCAAGTCATTGAGTTCAATTCTTACGGGACATAGTTATTTAATTCAGATTATGCGTAAAGTAGATACCCCGCGTTTATGACTATTAAGCCGAGACCCCCAAGACTAAAATTCTGACTTAGCTATAGATGGGAGGGTTTATATGGATTAATTCGATATGTGCGTAAACTAGATGAGAAGTATGTTCTCTCCGCCACTGTCTGTGGGTCCCATAAGATTTTGTTGTTTTATTCTGAACCGTTCATTTTGTAGAGTACATAGAGTAGTATATCTAATTAGCTTGATTGGATATCGACAGATATATCAAAAATCGAATTTTGATTTACAGAATAGACGGTCATAGATTTTGAAGTTAAACTATCCATGACTGTCCATTTCCTAAATCGAAAGTAGATATTTAATATACCTATCGACGTATGATAAATTTCATTTTTTGCGTGGATATACTATTCTACGAATCCTACAAAATGGACGGTTAAGATTATAACAAAAAATATCTTGTAGGGCCCGTAATAAACCGTAGTGGAAAACCCAAGATTTCCTCCACATGTGGTAAAGAATTTTAACTTAAACTAGATACCCGCATTACCCAAAAATGAAAATAAAAATCTGCACACTACATCCTAATCAGATTGAACCAGATACACTCACGTCGGCGGATCAAAATTAAAAAAAATAATAAAAAAAAGAAAAGAAAGAAGATGCACTCACGTCGGGAGCAGGTTAAAAAATTACACAGTTGACAACGCACAGAAGAGTCGCATATATTACTGTAGCAAATTGGGGCACAAAACGTACACGACATCATTGAACGGTCGAACACTCTCTTGACCCACTCTCCTGCACGAGCTTGTTCATAATAATTTGCTCACTCAATTCCACAATTTCCACTCCACACTCTTTCTACTGCATTGAGAGAGAGAGAGAGAGAGAGAGAGAGAGAGAGAGAGAGAGTGGGGTCGTGCATAGCTTGCATAAGAGGGAGGGAGAGGGTGATTGTCTACTCACATTACGAGCCGCCAAGAATCGCATGTGCATGAACTAATTTGGTTGATTGAAGGAGCCAAATGGAGTCTATGCTTATTGGGTCTTTTCCCAAACCTCTTTCATTTCCAGTTGTATCTGAGGTCTCTGCATCAAAAACTACTGGTGTGACCTCTTCTCCCATTAATGACTTCTTAGTCTCTATGCATGCATGTTTTCAATTTATTATTGGAGCTGTTTCACTTCTGATTTTCTATTTTAGGGTTTTCTAACTTGCACTCTTTCTGGACTCACAAATTTATGTTTTTGGCATATCCATGAGTGTCGGTCATTTATCGTACTATCTTTATTCTTTATTTTTGCAAAGAAAAAGTAGTTCATTAATTTTCTATTGTCCATTTGACTCATGGTCTGAACTGGGTTGACTTTTGTCCTTATTTGTGCATCTACGATTCTACTGGATCTTTGTACTCCATACGGGCTTTCCCTTTTCGCTTCTCTTTTTTTGTTGGAAATTTTTCCTTAAGCATTGATAGAGCGATAGTCTACTCTTCACTCTTCTGGTGTGAAATGTTACGAATTGGCTGCTGGATTCCGAAGAAAAACTTGATCAAAACTTGGCACTTGTTGATTGGAAACTTGAATTAATAGATATTCGTAACATGATATGTGGATCTGATCCATTGTGTAGATTGATAAGTAGCAATGAGTGGAGGAGAGAGAAATTCAATACAGGATATTTCAGTAGTCGGATTAGTTCTTCTCATCATATCATTCCAGTTCTCTTCACTTTTTCCTGCTCTTTCCCTCATGAAAACCATAACAAATGTCGTGGCAAATTGAAGATTCCAGTTTGAAGGGCTATGTTATGGCAAATTGTTCAACAACCTCTGCCTATTTTCAAGGTGGACTGTCGGAATGTTTTGCACCTTGCTTTAAGACGTAAGGTGGTTAGTTTAGAGCGTTTAACTGTATTCGTGCTACGTGGTTCAAATGCCACATGTCTTCTTTCCAAGCTTTGATATGCTTTGTCCTTAAAAAGATCCTTGATGTGATGTTAAGTCGTTAGCTTTAATTTAACACAAGACCTATTGTGAAAGTTATCGAAAATGACAATCTTGTATATGACTATACGAGTTCAATGGTTCAGCTACTCTGGCATTATTGCAGTATAGCTGTGTTGATGTAGCAAAAATTGAGATGGTTTACAATTTTGATGATCTATCATGTGATTCATGTGCCGAGGTCCCAAGAATGTGGCCTGCAAAAGAGAATGAAAAGGCGCAAGGTCAAAGAATTAAAAGTGAAGTCAAGAAGATTTGGAAACGGGGAGATTAAGAAGAATAGCAAACTTGTAATAAGGTGACTTGCCTGTCATGTCGGCGACTCCGTAATACAATTCAGAGAATCCCTATTCATTGTTTAGTTCACCAGACAGAATTTCCGATCAGATGGAACTGCCTTGGTGGTTAAATACTTGAAGTCGGTCTTAGAGAGAGATGTTTATCACCGACTTGACGTCTTCCGTTATCGTCTGTTGTTCAGTCATGTCCTGGTGGATGAGGTTGTCTTTGTTTCTTGTCCACAACGTTTCTAGCTTGGTGCGAAGGAGCCTAGTGGAACTCCTCGTGTTTTTTATTTCTGAGTATCATTGGTCAAGCACTGGTAATGTTTCTTATGGCACCCTTTTGAGTGCTTAAAAGCAAAACATCGAGCCATGCTGTAGATTTTTCATTTTCTGTCTCTGAAATCCAATGGTTTGTGTATAGGTGTACCATTTCCAAGATGCAGAGTGCAGAACATGCTAGAAAAGTACCACACTGTGAAGTTACAGAGGGGGCTTGTAGCACAACATGTTGCACGTAACAATGAAATATCTTCAGCCTATCAATCTCGTAGTGCAAAGCACATAGCAAACGCAGCCTCCAGTCAGCCTCTTGAATCAGAACCTGGAGCTTATCATCCCAAGAACCCTTGGGAATCCATGCAAGATGCCTTGAATGCTTTCTACAGATTTTCGCGTCCTCATACGGTTATAGGAACGGTTGGGTTCGAATTTATCACTTCCAATTTGTGTATTTATATGAATTGGGTTTAGCTAGGTTTTCCCTTCTAATTTTTTTTTTTTAGAATTTAAAGGAGATTTCGTTACTCTTCTGTGAGCAGGCATTGAGCATAAGTTCAGTTTCTCTCCTTGCAGTGGAGAAGCTATCGGATTTTTCTCCATTGTTTTTCACTGGAGTGTTAGAGGTACTTCAAAACTTTTTGCTCAAGTTGAATCATACGATTGATAAAGTTTTTTTTCTTACTTAATTTTTTACTTCTTTTCAGGCTATTGTTGCTGCCCTTTTGATGAATGTATATATTGTTGGTCTCAATCAGTTGTCTGACATAGAAATAGACAAGGTAGCTCATGTATAACTCTTCACTACTAACACTGTGACAAAGTCAAAGGTAGAAAGTAAAGGAAATTTTGCTGCCTTAACTATGTTTAAACTTAAAGCGTTTCTGTTCCACCGACTTTTTTGCACCACTTACGTTGGAATCTGTGTTTCTAGTAATCGTGCAATGGCATTAATTCGAAGTCTTATTGTTAGTTATGATATTTTTTTTTATTACAGGTTAACAAGCCGTATCTTCCATTGGCGTCAGGGGAATATTCTGTCACAACTGGAGTTATGATTGTTTCATCTTTTGCCGTACTGGTAGGTTTGGCCCAAAGAAAACCGAGGGAAAAAAAAAATTTCCAGCAGTTTGAGTTGTATATTGAATTCAGGTTTTCAGGTTTCATAATAATGTAGTTGTCATGTTTGACAGTAGACATTGCGTTGTCAGAATTTATTTTGCTTGTTGATTTGTGAGAAGTTTGTTGTGTAGCCAAACATCTCTGGATGTTCTTGTGAAAATTGTTTGGCCTATGATAGATTGTCTAGTGCACTAATATCTAGTGCACAAACGCAAGACCTTCTTGAACTTATCTTAGGGTATTGAGACACGGGTCCAAAAGCGAGTATGGGTGCATACGTCCTATACGCTTATTTGTATTGTACATTGGACATCATACTTAGCAAATAGGTTGTAAATTATTTAGAAATCTACTTGAGATCGAATAAGATGAAGGAAAATTAAAAAAATGTAGAAATTTGATCTCCCATCCATGTGAAATGCCAGGAATGTTTCTTTTCTAGTGAATGCCAACTTCTTTTTGTTTCTACAACGTGAAAATTAGAGGCCATCTAAACTGGTTGAGAGTGTCGGACACATATCCTAGACCCTCACCCATGCCCCATCTGATCACACTAGGGTACTGTGGGGAAAATAAAGTCCATAATAATATAAGCAAGAAGTTTTCTCATATATTGTATCGTTTATCTTCTGATACAAAGTCATTATCACCACTTTTACTATATCCGAAGCTTAACATAATGAACTGACCTGTTTTTGTTGCGATGGAAAGAAAAACATTAATAGTCTTTCTAAAGCATTAATTACTTGTTCCTAATATTCAAATGGACTTTCTTTGCACATTGTTTTACAGCATTTAAAAAGTTAACTCAGTTATCCACACCATCAAGTGAACTTATTAGTGAAATGATGTATTTCAGCATTTCCATACGTTTCAATATTCCTCCCCTTTTCAGAAGTTTTCAGGTTCAAAATTTTCCTTGTTCAGCATTTTCTGAAAATGCCATTTTGATACTAGACCAATCACTGAGGAAATAGTTTTGGGTGGTCAGTGTTTATCAAGCAATTTAGATCATATGTAGTGCTGTAATTGTACTTTTACTTCCTGCTATGTGTAATATCGTGGAGATATTTTTTCTATATGTTGGAGCATTGCACTTGATTTCTGGACTAAGAAAGCCAATATTCCTTTATTTACAGAGTTTTTGGCTTGGATGGATTGTTGGTTCCTGGCCACTATTTTGGGCTCTTTTCATCAGTTTTATGCTTGGAACTGCATACTCGATCAATGTGAGTTGGCTTATCAAGCTTATGGTCTATTTTCACCACATAGCATAGTGGAGTAGATCTTGTTCTCCTGAAACACCTATGTATTAACTGCTCTTAGTGGCGTAGCCGGGAAATTAACTCGGTTGGGGCACCATTAAACATGGTCTTAGAATTTCTTTTCTTTTTCTTTCTTTAGATAGCAGGATGTTCAGACCAACTAGTTCATACATCGACTAATTTCGGGACCATGAAATTTTTGGCCTGACAAACCCTCTGGTGGCCTCAAGGTTTACAATTTCCTATCTTTTACTCACAATAAACCACAATTATCTAAAAGAAATGAAGTTAAAATGTAAAAGTTGCTACATTGCATATATGGGTAACAGGTCTTTATGAAAAACAAATAAGTTAAAATAACTTTTTTGAAAACTTGACAAAGATAGGGATGTAAGTGATATAAAAAAGAAAATGTGCATAATTTTTTAGGATACAAATGTCATGACCATTATAAGTTAGGGGTAAAAATGAAATTACTGGAAAGTGCAGTGGGGGCCCGTGCCCCCACTGGTCCTACTTTAAATCCGCCACTGACTGCTCTTCTACTTGTCTGAATGTGGTGGACAAACTTGCCTCGAGTGTCGTTCGAAGAGTGCGTTTCTAACTCTTGCTAAATATTTTACACAATAAGCTACCCATTATTAACAATTTAACATGTTCAAGTTCAGCGTAGATGAAATTTGTTAGTGGACCACTTATCAACATAATAAGCATGAACACTAGTAAAAAAATTTGGTGCGGCTGCATTGCATGCCAATGCTCTTGGGGCACTCCTCGGACACATCCAAACGTTTCTTAATTTTCGTTCCAGAGCTCGACACCCTTAGGCACTTGAGAGGGGCACACGTCTCCTTAGACTCAAGTGAAACAGATTATAAGTAGGAAAATCGTGGGATACAATGGAAAATGCCCATATTAGTTTGATCCTATTTTTGAAAACTCATGAGATACAATGGAAAATGCCTGTATTAGTTGAGTTATATTTGATTTAAAGCAAGCTAAGGAATAGAGCTAATTTTCTAGCTTGGTCTTTGGATTTTTTATTTTTAGGTGCCCCTGTTGAGATGGAAGAGATTTGCTTTGGTTGCAGCGATGTGCATCCTGGCTGTTCGAGCAGTGATTGTTCAAATTGCATTTTTTCTGCACATACAGGTTTTCCTACGATTTTCTAGTTGGATGGATGGTTTGTTGTCTTTAATATTAAAGCCTTTCTCTTCTAGGGCATCTTTTTTGGAAAGGATATTTCTCGACCCTTTTTTGCATGCAACATCCATTGAAACTTTTGCACATGGTTGATGCATGCATGAAACTGTGTCCAATATGTTGTGCAAACCCAATCTCCATTTTTGCGGTAGTCAAATAATGGCTCGAACCAAAGTAGAAAAGAAGGGGGGTAGATGGGATCTTGTATTTCCTTATAGCTCGGTTTCTTGATTTTTCAAGAGCTTTTTCTTCATGCTTCGATGGACTTTCATTGTCTGATCCCAATGTGTTTAACAATGTCCAGACCTATGTCTTCGGAAGACCGGCTGTCTTGTCAAGGCCAGTGATTTTTGCAACTGCATTTATGAGCTTCTTCTCAGTTGTTATAGCATTATTTAAGGTAAAGTTCCTAATAACCTTATCTTTTAGCAAATGAGCAGGTAGGGGCTTCATGATTGATCACCTAAAAAGTGTTGCTTGAGGAGTTTCAAAGTTGGGTGGGTTGAGATTTTTCATATTGGAACCATTTGTGGTGCAGTGGGCCGTAGATTTATCGAATGAACTGAAGAGAGAAATTCATTCATGTCTGATAGTGGGCATGTCTTTTGAGTTCCAAAGCTGGAGCTCTTCTTTTTTTACCTTCTTTGGTTAAGGGAAATTCCTGGCCAGTCCTATTTTTTTTGTTCGGGTTCCATGCCGACCCCCTTTTGTAGGTGCTATCTCTTTCAGGCCCTTTTTAAAGGTGCTTTTACAATTTTGCCTGTTTGAAGAATTCAGACCCTCAAGAATTCTCACCCCAAGAATTCTTGAGTGTGTGAATTCTGCGAAGGGGTGTACTGCAAAAGGTGTGAATTCTGACTTTTTCAAAGAAGTGAATTCTTCGTTTGGGTGTGAATTCTTTCTTTTTCGAACCTGTGAATTCTTCAAATAAAGAGTTCACTCCCCCATAATTCACACATTTTTGCAGAATTCATACTCTCTTGCAGAATTCACACCCATCTGCACTATTCACAAGCCTAAAACCAGAATTCACACCCCCCAAATTACACAATTCACATGCCTAACTTCAGAATTTACATACCATCTTCACAATTCTAAATGCAGAATTTAGACCCAAAATTATTGTTGTTTGGCAAAATCATTGCTGCTGCTGTTGTTTCCTCCCTCTATCTAGATTTCTCTTTTTGCAGCTGTTGACACTCTCCAAAGAAACAATAAAAAAACACAGCAACAGAGTATTATTCCCTCTGTTAGAATATAGTTTTAGTAGTAGTCTTCGTAAACAACACCCTCTAGCTCCTCAATCTTCGCTCACTGTCAGATTCGTTCGTTTAGTACTATAAAGTATGGATAGATCGATGAGAGAAGATCGATATTCTAATCAACAGCATAGAGAGAATGCGTCTTTCTTTCTACTCTTCTCGACACAATCTACTGCTTCATTGACGAGGGAGAAGACGAGCTAATCCTTTACAGAGAGACAATGAGGAAGACACGCAGTAGTGGGGCTGCCGCGCACAGCGACTGCGTGGAAAACGACGAAGAGATGGTGAATTTCCGGCCCGCTTGCCTGATGGAGAAGAAGGTGAGCGAGAAGGTCATTGTTCGCCGGAAATCCACGGCAGATCTCGAGAAGTCGCGGCGTGATCGCGGTGGTCACTCCCAGATTCCAAACTCAAGCTTGAGTTCGTCGGACTCTTCGGGAGGAGGATTGGTCCGGTTTTTCTTCGGGAGGAAAGGCCATGTTCGGTTCAGTAGAGAGAGAGAGAGAGAGAGAGAGAGAGAGAGAGGGAGACGGGGTATTTTGGGTACTTCACTTAAAACGGGGTTTATGTGGGTAGACTTTGACTAGGGGTGGGCTTGGACAGGTAGGAGTGGACAAAAGAGGACCGGCCAGTCAGAACCCCTTTTTCTTTTGATCAGATAATGCAGTTATCTGAATACTGTGCTTTCATATTGAGATTCGACCTTTTATTTTTCATTGATTGGTGGGTTGCAAGAACCATAAGATTCCAACATCTGATGACATTGCGTCTGTTTTTGAGCCTAAGGATTAGAATTCATGTGTGCATTATGGTTATGCTATGTTCCTCTTCTCTTGATTTTCGTCCAATCTTGCAGTGATTTGAAGCTTAGAATTTATACATAGGTTTAACATTTAATTGTATCTTTAATTGTATCTTCAAGGATATACCTGATATTGATGGAGACAAGATATTTGGCATTCGTTCCTTTACTGTCCGATTGGGTCAAGAGCGGGTGAGTGGTCAAGCAAACTAAATACAGGATCGTCTACATGCTTTTATGTAAAATAATTGAACTTCTGTCCAAAATCTAAACCTTTCAGGTGTTTTGGATTTGTATTTCGCTACTTGAAATGGCATATTGTGTTGCTGTGTTAGTGGGAGCAGCCTCTTCAAGCCTTTGGAGCAGATACTTAACGGTAATTGGTTCAGTTTAGCTTTATTTGATTAATCAACGTACAAGACACAGATGCCTTGGTTATTGGATTATTGACCAACTCATCTCCCTTTTAAGTACACACAAGAAACAAACATGGCTTTAACCGTCAATATACTGCCTGCACTTAATAAAGGTTGACATGGGTGTTTATAAATCATGTTCAGCAATCCATCTTACTTCCGCAATAGATTTGCGTCATTAGCTAGGAGTTATGGATAATTTGGGCTTCAGAAACCAGTTGTTTGTGTCCTGTATTCAAGCATCCGACAACCATGATTATGTTTTTCTGTGCATTCATTCAGGTTTCGGGTCATGCCGTACTGGCCGCAATACTCTGGAACCGTGCCAAATCTATGGATTTGAAGAGCAAAGCTGCGATAACATCCTTTTACATGTTCATATGGAAGGTAATCAGTTACCTTATGGTTACAAGTTTAGATGCAGAAAGATGAATGGCAGATGGTTCTTTACAAGAAGATAAACAGTTTTCAGACATTGATTTATTCGTTTGACGTCTTGCTTCCTCTTGCAGCTCTTTTACGCCGAGTACTTGCTCATACCACTTGTAAGGTGAATACGAAGATATGAACTGGAAAGGAATGGGGCCTTCCCATTCTTCTTGTCTCCCGCTTTCCCCCTTTTTGGGGCCGTAGGCCTGTAGCTGGTGTCAACTGTTTGAATGTTGTATTTCTATCTCAAGAAGCCTTCAATCTTTTTGTGGTTATTTGGGAAACTGCCTACATTGCCCTATTCGTTGTCACCGCTGCCATCTCTTGGCTCCAACAAATCTTCTCCTTGGTGAAAGTCAAACCGCAAGGGGATTGCAATATGAAGAAAGCTATGATGCCCATAGAAAGGTTACTGAGGCATTAGTGTGTTGTTCAATCACATGTTGGCCAAACGTGTAATCTCATTCTGTGTTGTTTACTGGTGGCTGTTGAAAGTTTATGTGTGGCAATAGATTTTTGGCCATGATTAAGCTAGTTTTTCATATAACCTGGGAATTGCGACGTAGTGGCTAGTGTGGTTGTGTACGGATCATTGGTTTCTCGAGGGTGGCCAAGGGGTAAAAGAAAATACTAAATTATTCTCCCATCATTCTATAAGTGTGCGTTTCGGTTATAACCAAATAGACTACAGACGCGGATCAAAAAAAAAAAAAGGACTACAATAGTTGAGTTATTTTTTCTACATAGTATTTTAGTTAAGATATGCGAAGACAATGACATATTTTGAAAATCCGTGAAAATATGAGCTCTATTTAGAGCTTTGCCAATGCAAATGATGTTCGGAAGTATTTTATTTTTCGGATCAATCCGAAAATTGCACTAATTTCGCAGAGGCGAATCCGAAAATTGCACTAATTTTGCAGAGGCGAACAAATTGGGACTTCAGGTATAGTACTGTAGACACCCTATTCTGGACTGTCCAGACTAGTTTGTATATGGTCTTTGATTCCCCGATGATGATTAAAGGTCGAGAACATCCGAAGTTGGTGGTGTGTTTGAACTCTGAGCGTTCTGAACCTCGTTCAAACCCCTTTCCAAACCTTCGAGCCAGAACCAAATGGCCTCAACAAAATCCTGCTTCAGCACGCTCGTTATCAACTGACGCACGCTGGTGCATTACCATGTGTCAGTCATCGAGCATGAGCCAGTTTCAAGTGGCGCACGCCATTCCCTCACTGGCGCACGCCGGTCAAACCCAATTAAATCACCTTTTGGGCAACCACTTGCCCGGGACTTTTGTGCCACCCTGACGTGAGCCACAGTTCTGCTGATGATTGTTTCGTCCAGAAGTGTTCCCTACACTCCCACAATACCTCTCAAGGCAAGTCCCATGCATTTAATGCATGGGAGGCTCCCCCACTCTTGGAATCCAAACAAGCCCTTAAGGCCAGCTGATCCCAGCCCTCTCCCTCTGCTATATATACTCCCCTTGCATTTATTTGCAAGGGGTTACACTCATAAATAAGCTCAAAAGTTTTCTCCCCATTTCTCTCTTGTTTTCTCCTTGTTTTTCTTTCATCCATTGAAAGACAAAACAAGGAAGATCAGTCATCTCCCCTACATTGCTGTCTCCATCCTCTTCTCATCCATCATCCATCCATTTCAAAGCTCAAACCATCCGTCAACACAAACCGAAGGTATACCACCTTTTGTTCTGGAAACTGTTTCGACCCCTGAGGGGAGTTAGCAGAGCCCAGGCTGGTAATCAATACCAAGCCTGGTCTTAAAGCTAACAAATAAACAATGTCGTAGGAGGATCAGTGGCGCACGCCAGTCATATCCAGCCGTGCGCCAGTCATGGCTGCATGGCAGGACTCGTGTGGGGATCATCGATCGCCCTCATTTTACTTTCTTTTCATTCTGATCACCTCTTAGCATGCTAAAAACCAGTTTACAGCTTTCCATATTTTAGAATTGCGTAGTTAGTTGTCTGTTTTAACTGCACAATAAGGCCCCTGGGATCTTTCTGGTTGTGTTCCAGAACCCACCCAGATGAAGCAAAGCCAAGCACTGGATCAAAAGGACTACTGGCGCACGGTCACTCCTGACCTGCGTGCGCCACTATTTCAAGTTCCCGTGGCTGGCCTTTGTTTGATCCCCACACTGTTTATGGGGTTTTCAGTCTATTTGTTTCTGTTTGATTTGTTGCTGTACCCTGTAACCATATGTATGCTGCTATATCAACTGCGTGATTTGTTCTGGGTGTGCACTGGACCATTCCAGAGCCCAGAGGGTTGAGTTCAGAAGCTGTGGGTTTAGTCTTACCAGCGCACGCCAGTACTAATGTGGCGCACGCAGATTGTCTCTATATGCAGTGGTGTGGCGGTGCATACGAGTTTGTTCTGCGCACCATTACGGGCGGTGTGTCGGTATGTCTAAAACGCTCACGAAGCGCTTGTTCTCAATCTATTATCATTATTCACATGCCATTCACAACATTTTGCCATGCAAATACAACTTGTCATTTGTTAATCCATATTAACTGTTCCCCTAACTAGCTGAAAATGATTAAAAGAGAAAAATGCAAATGTTTTACAAAATGCATAAGTAGAGACCGACGTCGGGCGAGAGGGGTGTCGTAAAACCCTTCCCCTCTCGTAACCTGGCTCCCGAACCTCAGATATCGAAGGTGACGACGGTCCAGTCTACAAGCCTTTTCAAATCAAACAAACGTGAACAAAAACGTTTTCAAATCGGTTTCTTGGGTGTTTTCTGCAAAACTCGGGTGGCGACTCTCACAAAACAGCATTTCGTCATGCTTTCAAACAAAAAGGGCGCAAACCGAACTTTTCGCAAACCAAAAATGCGGGATTTTTCAGGGACGTGTGCCCACAACTACACTTTATACTTTTTCCTTACACCCCTTGTTATATGCAAGAAAAATGTTAGGGATACATCAATGTACAATAAATCATACTATTTCAATCACACATCTCACACATGCATGTATACAATAAGTCATATTTCAAGGGAAATGATATTGCCACACCCTTTTTTGTTATTGCCACACCCTGTAAGTGTATTTTTGCACCAAAAAATACACTTACAGAAATGTGGCAATAACAAAAAAGGGTGTGGCAAAATCACTAGCCTATTTCAATCACACCTTGCATGTGTACAATAAATCCTATAGACCCACTGGGAATCCACACAATTCTAGATACTTCTATTTTCTCTTTCATTCTCTTTGTTTCCACAAGTTTCAAATTCTAGCATAAAACAGAGGTTTCAGTCGACCAGACCTAAACAGCCAGAGAGGGAGAGAGAGAGAGAGGAGGAGGAGGAAGAGGAGGAACGATCAACACCCAGCCCTCACCACAGGAAGCGCCTCAACTCCACTGCCAGCGACCACCGACGCCACCCCTTTTGAAGATCGCCTCCCCCAGGCGCAACTCTTCACCGACGCCAAACCCACCCACCGCCAAGGTCTCTTTCTGCTCCTCCCCAACTTCAGTTTCCACACTCAAACTTGTTTGGATTCAAACATTGATCGATATGTTCTTGGATTTTATCCTAGTTTGATTTGTCCCCACCTGCTCGTGAAAATGCCTCAATGTGATGTTAAGCTCATATAGGCATTTAACTTGCTATTCTCTATTTACTTGCTGCCCATTAACCGTTTGATGAAATGTCTCGCTCACATAAACTCCAGTTAAAAGTAATGGGATTATGTGTTGTTGAGCTCGTAGGTGAGAAAGGGATTGTGTGTTGTTATGTGCAGACATTGCCGCCATTGAAAGGTGCTCACGGGAACCACGACAAAGAACTTCAAAAGGGATGAATTTGGTGTCCCCACTTGATCAAATTGTTGGGATCTTCAAATGGATGAAAATTCCTTTCTAGTCCATATGTTGAGGTCCATTCGACCACTAGTATCTTTTGTTCTTTTATTCAGTGAGATGATAGAAGTTAATTATCTTGTTCTTGTATCTGGATTATTTGGATTGAAGATGAGTCATCATAATTTTGATTACGTGATTTAGAGCCTGATTATAATCTAGATTCTTCTAGTCTATATGTTGAAGTCCATTCGACCATTTTGTGCGACGAGTAAATGCTTGTGGAAAACTGTTAAAAGCAATATTTTAATTTAACTTGGGCTTTTTTCATTTTGAATTTGCAGTTAAATGAATTTAGAGGTCAAAATGGATTTACTCTTCAATCTTCACTAATAAAGCCCGATTAGATTGAACTTAAACCTAAAACATATATCCATATATGTTAGGTCCAGATGCAGAACTTGCTTTTGTGTGCGGAACACGTCCGTTTCCGTATGACGGTGGGAATGGTACGGACCAATCCCAGCCCTAAGGCTACTATAGTTGCATTTCTACCATTTCTAGTTTGTTGTTGCCCCATCTTTTTCATTTCCTCATTTCTTCACCTTTTTTCTTCCCTCATTTCATACTCCCTTCACCATTTCGTTCCTCTTCCCGGATGCCTCAGAATGTTTACCGGAAGTTGTTTGCCCTCGCATGATCAACCAAGGAGATTGCAGTTGCTGCTAGTTGCACGTACCCTATCCTGGTGTTCAACAAAACTGGCTATGCTTTCGATTCCATAGCCAGTTTTGTGGAACACCATGATAGGGGCACATGCAACTAGCAGCAACTGTAGTCTCCTTCGTTGATGATGCGAGGGCAAACAACTTTCGGTAAACATTCTGAGGCATTCGGGAAGAGGGATGAAATGGTGAACGGAGTATGAAATGAGGGAAGAAAAAAGGTGAAGAAATGAAAAAGATGGGGGGAAGGATGTTTAGCCAAGCCACATCGTGAAAAGGGAAAATGACCCTTGTAGTTTGTCATTGACTAATTTAAGTTGTGGGGGTATTTTAGGTATTTCCGTCTTGGGTCGAAGGGCAGGGTGGTATTTCCACTTTGTCAAAATCCTGCGGGTTACCAATGGATCTTCTGGGTAAAAAGGGGTGCAAAATAAATTTTCGGGTAACACTGAAATGGTTTTGTGCGTCTTGAGAACTTGGACGGCAACCACTTTTGTACAATGTCGAAGACTGATTTGAGAGGTTACTGTTCTAGTGGCTCTTCATGTAGTTGGTCATTGTCATACATAAAAGAAGAGTAGATCGATGTCTTCTTTGTTCGTCGAATCAGTTCTCGCATGTAGTTAGAGCTGAAGAGGTGTTCGTCTGCCACCACCTTTGAATGTGGCTTTTCAATGTAATTTCTGCTGAAATTGAAGCTAGGATGGCGGAATCCGCAATATTATATCTATTGTTTACATGTGTATTTGGCTATGGTTTTCTTTTTCTAAGATTGCATTCTCCTTGGATCTACGGTTCATTTGCTTATATAGTTTCATCTTCTGGGAGGAAAACATCCATCGTTTTCTTCTTAACAGATGAAGAATTTACCTAGGGTTCCGGTTAGCTTCCATAGAAAGCATTTCTCTGTCTTCATGGTTCAAGCTAGGGGTGAACAAAAAACCGACCGAACCGAACCGAGTTCAAGAATCGAACCGAACCGGTTCATTTTTTCGGTTTTTGAAAATTTTCAGTTCGGTTCTCGGTTTTTGAAAATTCTCGGTTCGATGCGGTTCTCGGTTTTTGAAAATTTTCGGCGAACCGAACCGAACCGGTTTTTAATATATTAAATATTTTTAAAATATTTTTAAAATATATTAAATATTTTTTAATATATTAAATATTTTTTAAATATTTTTAAAATATATTAAATATTTTTTAATATATTTTAATATATATATATATATTAAATATTTTTTAATATGCTTTTGCTTTTTCTGAACCGAACCGAACCGGCCCTGAACCGAACCGAACCGGGATCAATATAACCGGTTTCGGTTCAGTGAACCTCCCGAACCGAGTTTTCCCGGTTCGCACAAAAATGTCCAAGAACCGGACCGAACCGAACCGGTTTCAGCCCTAGTTCAAGCTACGTAAGGAACACAAGCACAATTGGGCTCTACCGTACTTCAATTGAATTCACTGGGTAAATTTTTTCCCACTCTCTCAATAGGTCTACGCTACAATATGGTTTTTAAGGTGCATAACTATGAGAATTTGGGTTACCAATAAAATGAGAATTTGGGCATTTTGAACTGTAGTTTTGTTCAATTTTTATGTTTGAAAGATCTCGCATTTCATGTGTCATCCGGAATTGAATATCGTTCATTTGGGAAGGCCCAATGTTACAAGGTACATTATTAATTTTCTTTAATTGTTTAAGAAGTAGAAAACCCCCAACATTGGTTGAAACTTTTTTTTTTAATTGATCCTCTAGTTGAAACCTCTTTGATAAAGCCCCTTGTGGGAAGACCCTGTTAGTAAGCTTGAAACTTTTTTGGATAGGCATGTTTGAACTATTTATGAATGAATTTTAACCACCAAGTTGTTTGGTGTTTTGTGTATGATGTATCAGTTCGAAATATTGTTAATGTCAATGATTGAATGGGACATTGGGGAGGTGTTCGATTATGTATTTAAGCTATGATTTTCCTGTTTGATTTGGTTCTTTTACTGTGGGTTCTCCTAAAAAGAAGTTCATTAGTGAACAAACGTTGAAAGCAAACATTTATAGTACCCATTTTGAGTATGTTGGTTCAGAAAAAGGCAAGTTGATTGGGTAAATCTAAAATTTAAGGATAATAAACTTCATCTTCCATGCCTGGTGCCTTGGTGGGGGCAGGAATTTTTTTGAGGGAAACACATCAAGTAGGATTTGATATTTTCATGCCTCTTTTTTCTTTGCAGGTGTGATGGAGCTATTTTGTGGTGATTCTGGACACTCTTTCTCTTTCTCTTTCTTGCACCTCTTTTTTGGTTTCTCTTGAGAGGAGTAGAGTTATTTGGGAGGCTTGGTTGTGGTTGGTTGATTTTATGTTAGTTTATATTCTTTGCAAAATGTTTATAATGAATTAGATGATTATCTTTGTTTTAAGTATTTGGCTTTGGCGAGTTTATACAAAATTTAACTCATTTGCTGGTCATACTTTGTAGCCCCTCCAGTGGGGGCCTAGGGTAACCTATTGTGATAAATGTGTATTTGGTTAATATGTAAGTTATATGTGCTATTGAAATATGAGTGTGAGATGTGTTTGGTTGGAAAATACACTTTTGTTGGATGTTAAAGTTGACATTCACAATGCATTGGTTGGAGCATGTCCTTTTCTTTGAGATATTTCGAGGGATTGGCACAAATCCTTTCGGATTAGTTGGATATTATGTTTTGGTTAGTTTTGTCACTCACCCTTTTTGTTGACATTTGATTAATTCATTTTAAGGGACAATCACTAAATCTCTCTCCCTTTTTTTCATTTTATGGAACATTCATTTGGCAATTTTTTTATCCAAGTGATCTATAATATACTCTAGAAGGTTGTTTTAGGGAGAAAATATCACTGAAAATTGGGGGTGTTTTTATGCCACTGGTGTTGCTTTATCTAGATTGAGGAGAACAGGAGCTGATTAAAAGAGAGGAAAAAAAAAAAAGGAGAAGAGGAGACCACTGCCAAATTACATTGAGAAGGTCTAGAAGGATGTAAATCCTAATAGGAGGTTGATTTAGTGGATTGTTTGGTGGAGGTTTCTGAAGAGTACAAACTTTACTACGATACTCTCTTTATGTCTTATTTCTTTCCTTTTGTAAATTCAAAACAATTGGACTCCTATGTTAAACCACAACATGAGTTCATAATCTTGTGTGCTTGAATCACTTAGCTACTACGATACTCTCTTTATGTCTTATCTCTTTCCTTTTGTAAATCCAAAGCAATTGGACTTCTATGTTGAACCACAACATAAGTGCATAATCTTGTGTGCTTGAATCACTTTGCTACTATGATACTCTCTTTATGTCTTATCTCTTTCCTATTGTAAATCCAAAGCAATTGGACTCCAGTGTTGAACCACAACATGAGTTCATAATCTTGTGTGCTTGAATCACTTTGCTATCAATATTCAACCTGTACAAGAATTCATTTTGCATGGCTTATAAAACAGTAGTAGTATCTTTATTTTATTTTATTTTAAGAAATGATCTTTCATTCAATTACTTAGGCTATCTATAGTGGTATAATTAAAAGTCAATTATTTTTAAAGTTAACAATATTGGTTTAAAAGATGGCTCACAATGGTATAATCAAACTTAGCAACATCCTTAGAAATAATCAAATTTTGGACTTTGGATAATCAAAACTAGCAACCCTTTTCAATAATCAAAATTTGTGGACCCCACACCACATAAGTTAACTAGTTTCAAAATTTATATACACGTGTTTCAACTGGTATTTTCACATAAGTTAACTATTTCCAAAATTTGTGTACATGCGTGTTTCAACTGATATTTTCTTCTTCTCTTCTTCGCCTACTCTATATCTTCTCCACTTCACTCACAAACTAAGACAGAGAATCGATATATTTTGTGTACATGCGTGTTTCAACTGATTTTTCCCCAAAATTAAGATAGAGAATCGATATATTTTTTGCCCAAAATAAACGTAAATGGAGAGAAGTGAATGGCGGGAAACGGGGGGAGGGAGAGACAGAGAGAGAGAGAGAGTAAACTTGTAGTGAACCCTTATTTTGGTTATGGACTAGAAATGAGTATAGTGAAGCTCAACATTGTTAAGCTTAACAACCTCTTAGGTGAATAATCAAAAGTTGATGCGTCAACTTTTGATTATATTTTTTTGATTATACCACTGTGAATGGCCTTGGAGCATCTACAGTGGAATAACCAAAACCGTAAGTGCTATTTGGATTGGTATTTGAATTTTTTTTTCAAAAATAGTAGGGGTAATAAATGGAGAAAGATAGAGAAAGAAATGTTGAAAGTAAGAAGAATCTAGGGGGAATTTAAAAAAAAATTCTTTTTGAGTTGTAAAGAGAATACAGTTGCTAAAGTTAACAATGTTCTCTAAAAATAAGTGCTCACAGTGGCATAATCAAAGTTAATAACCTTTTGGCAACTCATCAAATTTTGGCAATTGAATAATCAAAACTAAATTGTTTTTAATTTTTTTTGCAATTCAAAAACTGTTTTTAGTAAAAACTGTCTTTTTTTTAAAAATTGTTATTTAAAAAACAATTATTTAAAAAAAACTGTTTTTTTTTTTATAACTTTTTAGGAAAAAGTGTTTTCTCAAAATAAAAGGTTTCAAACAATTATTTTCTATTTCTAATAACCTGTTTTTATTAGTTTGAAAACTATTTAAAAAATTGTTTTATATGGTGACAATTTTTAGATTTTTACAGGTTGAAAAGATGATGTAGCGAGTTTTGATTATTTAATATTGATTATGCCACTATGAACATCTACATTGCTAATTTTAACAACCCTTTAAATGGATAAGCAAAAGGTGATGTGGCAACTTTTGATTATTCAAACTTAATTAGTCCATTGTGAATGCTCTTTTTACTTACGCTTATCTTTGTACAATATTTATGCTTCAAACGTCCAAAAACTATAGACTTTCCAGTAGGGTTATCCATCCCTGGACTACCCCAGGATGAGCATGCTTAACTGTGAAGTTCTTACCTTCTTTGGACGAAACAGTTATTTGTGGAAAAAAAAAAAAGGGAAGTGCAAACAAGAAAATGTCAAAATAATAATAAACTACTTTATTTGCTAGACGCAAAACGTAGAAAAAATGAAAATTTTCCGTCGCCAAATGGGGGATTTCGTCTGTTTTCTTAACGGAGGAGGATGAAGGAGTAGCATTGAAATGCACTTGGAACAATACAGTTTTTTTTTGACGGTCAAAAAGGGTGGGAGGGGTGACCAGCATAGTGACTCTCTTTGGGCATGATCATAAGAGCTCCCGATCCGCTGTGAAATGTCCGGTTCGAGCCATAGCTACCGTCCGGGGGGGACGGGCCGTCACCATGGCACCACCTGGTGCACAGCAGCGAGAAATTCCCCTCGTTGGTCCAACTACGGGTTCGAATCAAAGTCTTTTAATGGCACCACCGGGTACCTGCACACATGTGCCTCCCGGGGCTTGAACCTACGCAGTTGTTAAAGAGATGTGATGACTCCCACCAACTGGGCTATAGTTAAAGTTGCTAATTAGGAAACCAAAGCCAAATTCAAAAATCGTAGTACCCGGTTCCGCTAACTCAAATTCGTATCTAGTGTGTGTTTTTATGAACTTAACTTAAATATGGAAATTTGTCCTTATTTGAATTTTTTAAGCATTTTCTAGTTTTGCGCCAAATTTTTTTGGGTTATTGATTCGTTTCGACGAGAGGAATCGGAAAAGTAATTTTTTTTTTCATTTTTACCCAAGTATTTTAAGAAATAACCATTTGTTTCCTCCAAATCAATTGTATTGTGTCACGTCGCCATATTTTTCAAATAAGTACTTATTTTTTGAATTAAAGGGTGATGCACTGTGAAAGATTGACGAGACAAAGATTGACTTGTCTCGTCAAACAGAAAATAAGAACCTTATCGGAATGGGGCTCAGTATGCAAAGTTTCCCTATTTTTCTAGTATTGTCTGGAGAAGCACTACCGTCACCGAAGGCAAAATGCAGTGGCCGGCCACCGTACGCCTTTTGGGGCCTGCTTTGGGCCCCCACACGGATGATCCGAGCCGTTCAGTAACTTTTTTTTAAGAAAAAATCGAGTGCGTCTCGCTAAAAATAGATCGATCCAATATGTGTAGGTGCTCGGATCAAACTTCTCATTTTTGGAAAATCAGGAAAAATGGAAAGATTGGTTTTCCGATTTTCCAAAGATGAAAAGCTTGATCCGAGCATCTATACATATCGGATCGAGTTGATTTTTGGCCAACTCATTTTTTTTCCCTAAAATTATCGAACGGCTCGAATTATTTACACGGGGCACGGAGTAAGCCCTCACGACTTTTGGCGGCCAGCCGCAGCAATTTGGGTTAAGCGGCCGTAGACTTTTATGTATTGTCTCTAGTTTATCTGGTTGACGTCCTGTTTAGAACATAAAAAAAAAAAAAAAATACATAAAAGGAAAAAAGAAGAAAATGAAGAAAGTTTGGAGAAATTTTTTATTGTTCACAAGTTTTAGTTTTGGCTGTAGAATTTTTTTTGTTATTACTACTGTACTATTTTTGTTTCCTTTATTTTCTTATACTTGGGTTCCAAAGCATACTACTATTTTTTACTATATTTTGTTGTACTATTGTTTAATTTTACTCCGCCTGACATTTACGAGATCTCGGATAAAAAAAAGTACTGTAAAATAAAGAAAGACATTTACGAGCACATCAACGGCGAGGATTTAAAGACGTGGTCCGCTTCAATTTTAAGCGCTCATCCATCAAAAACCCTACTACAACCTCCCAAATCCCCGCCACTCTCTCTCTCTCTCTCTCTCCAGGGGGTGTGGGCTTGAATTTGTACAGCAAACTGTGACCAACCCGACCCGACCAACACTCTCTCAACGAGTTGAAGAACAATCTGAAAGAAGAGGAAGGAAAAAGGCAAAGCAGGTGAGCCTCTTTCGTTCTGTTTTCTATCAGGTTTTAAGATGCTCCGTTACAGTGTTTGGATGCCTGGAAATTCAGTCTAAATTAGTCGACGTAATTGGAGGCAATCGGTTGAGTTTAGGGCCCATTCCCTTCGCTGCACTTTTCGTTTTTTTTTTTTATAGAATTTTTGTCTAGTTATTTTTTCCGTTCGTTTCATGGAAGCCAAACAGAGCCTGGAGTTAAATTTGGTTTTCATTAGAATGCTCTTTCCGGAAGCGAATGCTTTGTAGCTAGGAAGACAGATTTGAGTAATTTGGAGATTTTGTTTGAGCTCCAACTTGTCTTATTTCCTAATTTAAGTTATCTACTGCTTCTTTTTTTTATTCTCGTTTTGGTAAGTACCTATAGTTGTGGTCTGCAAATTTTTTTTTTTTTTTCTGATAAGTTATAAATTTTATTGGAAAGGCAGCAAGGGATTCTTAGTTTTGGTCTGCAATTTTACAGTTCGTTGAGATGTAGTTCTTCTCCCTTGCTCCGCTTGCATGTGTCGTAAAAAATTGAGTGTTCATATTCTTGTAGTGATTTTTGTTTCTTTAGAAGGTTTTGTCCTGAATTATGGACGATTTTCTGGTTGGGCGCCCGGGCTGATTAACAATTGGCCCCTTTTGGTGCATTCAAAGGGTGCAGTTTTGAATGTTTGGCATTTGACCCTTGGATGTGAAAGTTGAATGGCAGTGCAGTCGAACTGCCCAACGGTCATTAGCACATCAAAGTTGCTGATTGCAAATTAATGTATGGTTTTTTATTGGTTTTTGTGGAATGCTATTGTTATCTTCACAGTATGTTGGGTTTAACTATAGGATATATGACTTTCTCTATCTTAATTAGTGTTACGCTGAATTTTCATCATTTATGGAAATAATAGCCTTATTGGCTTATAGCCGATACTATCTCTAATAATAACATGTAATAATGTAAACCTATACGTTTAGTGTGTCCTTGGCATGTCATGCTGTGTTGGTGTCTGCATCCTTGTCGTGTCATATGTTTGTGTATGGGCTACTTTTTATGCTATATATTGTGAAACTTATGGGCTTAGTTTTAAATATTTCTTTACTAGTCAAACTGGGCAAATTTGGGGGCGAGTCAATCTGATGGTGAAGTCATTAACGAAACATCAGAATTTCTTATTTATTTAGATTGACAAGTGCCTTTGCCTTGGGCATAGATGACAGTGATCTCTACGAATTTCCATAAGCGAGTTGGTAATCTTTCGTGTATGAATGTTTTGCAAAATTGAAATGTTTAGCATCCCATCCTTGGAAGTATACTGATATGTTTGTCTCCTTGGCTTAAACTGCGGACCATAGTTTTTAGCTTCACAGTATGTAATATTTTGATACTGCATTCTAAGAATTGTGACAATTGCTCGCACTTTGCAGCCATGTCGAAGTCCAAGGTTCAGAAGCCCCAAGTGGCAGATGACGAGGAAATGGATCCAACAGTAAACCATTTTTCTTAACTACTTGATTTTCAGGTTCCCGTACGATATATCATAGGTCTTTATTCTTTACTTTCTTGAACTTTATGCATCATTTTTCCTGCAGCAATACTTCGAAAATAGGGTGAAAACCCTTGGAGCTCTGAAGAGTGCTGGAATTAATCCCTATCCTCATAAATTCCATGTTTCAATGTCCATCCCGGAATATATAGAGACGTATAAAGGCCTACCTAATGGGGAGCAACTTGAGGATGTTGAAGTATCTTTGGCTGGTATTTATATACAAGTTTTTGATTCACATGTAGGGTATTTTCTATCATCATTATGATTCTTTCAATAATCTTCTCTCATACTCCTCTATTGCCAGGGAGAATCATGGGCAAGCGATCTTCTTCAGCAGGGTTGATCTTTTATGATTTGCATGGTAATGCTGCCAAAGTCCAAGTTTTTGCCAGTAAAAGGTATTTAATCCTTATAATCGATTGTGATGAAAGAAATTTTGGGCTAAGTTTGTTTGGAGTAGTCATGCTTGAGCCCTGACTAATTGAGCTTATATACTCTGGCCCAATAATGTCAAGTTCAATTTATGCCCTCTCAACCTCGTACCCTACTTGTTTGAGAGGATTGGCCATGAGTCCATGACTGCATTTGTCTGATCTGATTCAGGCATACATGTTTACATGCTTGAATGCATTGGATGATAATCAATTGGATATGCATGCCATTTTGAATCTTTTGATGAGTTGTCCTAATTCTACTAGGTTCGTGTAGTATTTTTTGTTGGTTTTTCTTGCGAGTCGGTAATTATAATTATCTGGTTTATACAGCCATGCATGTAGTTTTTTCCCCCTTGAAATCAACACCACCTTGCGATAGTCCTAACACACAAAACTTCTATTTGAAACCAACCCTTATGTCTTCGCTCTGATGCTTACTTGTAAGCTTTACAATTTGTTTTTTAAGACTTCAGTAATTTTCCATCATTGCAGCGTTACGAAATTGGATGAAGCTGAATTTTCCAAGCTCCACTCGGGTGTGAAGCGTGGAGATGTTGTTGGTGTTATTGGGTATCCAGGTTTTGAATGCTGCTTGCTCCTTTAAATAGTCAATAACTGTCCAATTTCATCAATACCTTTTGCCTCAGATCTAGAAGAAAGAAAAATGGGTCATCAGTCTTGTGTGTCCTTTAGATACAGTTCTTGGTACCTTGAAGTTGATTAGTAGATAGCAACGTATTATGGATTTAGTTATTGTGAATAGGACTAAATTGATGGGAATATCTTTTTACTAGAAGAAATCTGCTTTATGAAAGAGATCTCTTAAACATTCCATCTTGATTATAAGATTCCAATGCGGGGTGTAAGGAGGTTTCGACCCCTTTGATAGGCCATTTCTTGCTGTCCCACCGGTATAGAGCCTATATAAATAAGTCTAGCTTACCTAGAACAATTTCTCAACAACCATTCTTTCTTTGAAGTTTTTGGGGAGGGTGTGGGGGAGTTGTTTTTGTTGGGAACAAGTGCTTGGTAAGCAGAGTTGTGTTTTATATGTGTTCTTTCTGTGTTAGATAATCAGAGATCATTGTGAAACAACTTTCTGTAGAATATTGTTACTTTGAATTGCTCTATTAGTTTCTAAATTTGATATAAATGCAAACTTGAACATATTTGGTCGTTTAATAGCTATAATCATAAGCTTATAGACAGCGTTGAGAATATTCATAATAAACATACCCTCTCTCTTGCAGCTTATGTTCTGTTTGGATTGCTTTTTGAATTTTTCTTTGAAAAATAGTAAGGGTAATAAGTGGAGAGAGATAGAGAGAGAAATGTTGGAAGTAGGGGGAATTTTTTGAAACATTCTTTTTGAGAAGTAAAGAGAACACAACAACTTTTAGATTAGTTAACAATAGGTCCTGTGTTCCAAGTTCCAACCTCACCACTTTTCTAAATGTTTGGAAGGAAGGCTTGACCATCCCTTTTAAAAGTAGAAAACCTTAATGCAGTTTTGAAAAGAAAAATATGACTTACCTGGAAGGGCCATTTCTATGTAAAGTCGAGTGTCAGGGTCGTGTTGACTATTGATATGAGAGAATCTCTCTCTCTCTCTGGGGCTTCTATTGATCTACCTCTTTGGTAGAGCCTACTGGCTTACCTTGACGTGGAAATAATTGCTTGCATATCACACACTTTCGTACTCGGATTATATTATACCCATTTATAGGTTGTAAGAATTTTGTCCCGCTTTTTTTTGCAATTTTGTGAAATTTGGTACTTGAACAGGTCTTTCTGTTCTCCAACTCTTTCACTGCAATTGGAGTACGTAGATTTGGATTGTATGATTATTTTATGGATTCATGTTGATCCTCAAAAATTTCATTGGTCTTACTCCAAGGTTGCTGCTAAAAGTTTGACCAGTCCCTTGCATCACAGTTAAATGTATATTGTATTCTTCAATGAGCTGGTTAAAAAATACTATGTAATTGGTAAGGAGTAGCTACTAAAGCAAGAATGAACGTCTGTATCCAAATTGGTGGAAATTGAAAGATTGTTTGTTCTTTGCATCCATAGAAACTTAATCCATCGTGTCTTTCTTTTGTTGGGTCAGTACTTATTGCTGTTAGGGGTGTCCATGACTAGATGCTGCTGTAGATACAATTTAAACCTTGCAATAGAGCTTTGTACTAGTTGTGTGATTTTTCCTAATACCTTTCCTCCCTTATTTTAGGGAGAACTAAAAGGGGAGAGCTGAGCATTTACCCACGATTGTTCATGCCATTGTCCCATTGTCTTCATATGATGCCAAGGAAAAAAGCTGGTCCTGGTGTGGAAATTGCTAATGTAAATGTGAGCAAATTTTGTTTTCTGACGGATCCAATGCTGGTTGACTTCCTTTACTGACATGAGAATGTTCTGTTGCTTAGGATATATGGGTCCCTGGTAGTGCGAGGAATCCAGACACTTACATATTAAAGGATCAGGTATTGAGTATTCTTGAGCGCGCGCGCGCGCGCACACACACACACACACTCTTTCTCTCTTTCAAGTTAGGTGCTCAAGTCATTGTGTTTCATGATAGGAAACTCGATATCGTCAACGTTACTTGGATTTGATGTTGAACTTGGAGGTTCGACAAATATTCAAGACTCGAACAAAGATTGTCTCATATATCCGAAGCTTTCTCAACAATCTTGATTTCTTGGAGGTAAGATGCTTCTCCAGTTGTCCTGGTTCTTCTTGTTTTGATGGCATCACTTTCTTCCGTCCTCGGTTGCATTTCTTTCTTTCATTCATCATGCGATTTCCTTCTGTTAAAGGTTGAAACACCAATGATGAACCTTATTGCTGGGGGAGCGGCTGCCCGTCCTTTTGTGACCCACCACAATGACTTGAACATGAAGCTGTACATGCGGATTGCACCTGAACTATATCTTAAGGAGCTAGTTGTTGGTGGACTGGACCGTGTTTATGAGATAGGAAAACAATTTAGAAATGAAGGAATTGACTTGACACATAATCCTGAGTTCACTACATGTGAGTTTTATATGGCTTTTGCTGACTATAATGACTTGATGGAGCTCACAGAGAAAATGTTGAGCGGTAAGTTACAAATTTTGTGATGTCAACATGCAGTGCTTTTCTTATGGCATTAGTTTTCAAGAAAGTATGTTTTCCTTTTGGGTTTTTTTGGGTGTTGATGAAGTCAAATTGAACAGGGATGGTCAAGGAACTTACTGGTGGCTATAAAGTTAAATATCATGCAAATGGGTTACAGAGTGACCCGATTGAGATCGATTTCACTCCCCCTTTCAGGTCTCTGGATGTAGGCAATGCTGGGTTTAACTTTTCAAGTGACTCAGGACAATTTTTATATCATTTCACAATGAAAATCACACCTAGCAAACTATATCTGCTTTTTACCATGTGCAGGAGGATTGATATGATCGAAGAGTTGGAGAAAATGGCTAATCTAAGCATTCCCAAGGATCTTTCAAGTGATGAAGCTAACAAGTATTTGGCAGATGCATGCATGAAATTTGATGTCAGATGTCGTCCTCCCCTGACAACCGCTCGACTCTTGGACAAAGTAAGGCTGTTATCATTTTTTCCTCCTCTATGTGGAGATGATTCTCAGTTCAATTCGGTCAATGCGAATAAGGTCTTTGCAGAATAACTCTCAAGTGGCTTAGGTTCCTTCACTCCTAAGCCTAGAAAGAAACCTCTTCTATGTAAGGGCTTTCTGAGGTCTAAAACGAAAGAAGTAGCAAGACTGACTGCAATTGTGAATAAGAAGACTCGACTTGCGTGTTAGCATATAGCTATGGTAACTAAGTAAGGGAAGTCTTGGTCTTTTAGGTTTCATTTTTCTAGTACCAGAATCAGACGATCCTGTTTAGACATTAGTTAGACTCCAGGAATATCCCTTTTTACGCACCTGCTCCAACAACTACTCTGTCATTCCTCGTTGTTGGTCCTTTATTCACTATGAAAGAAGCCCTTTTTGGAAAAGAATAAGTTTTTTCCATTAATATAAGAGAAATTTGTAAATTAATGCATATTTTCTTTTTGTTTATCGACGTGTGTGTGATTGGTTTTTGAATGTAACCACATTCTTCACCCAAACAAGGTCTTCAACTAGAGCAGCAGCAAATCCACCCAAATATGCATTATTGTCCAGAAGGTTCCTGTACCTCCCAGTTTGCCCCTGTTCTTGAAAAACCTCTGCTGTTTTACTACTTTCTCAGTTCCCCTAATCATCGTAGGGGGCACTCAATTCGACCTCTCTGGCCATTTTTCTAATTCCCCACCAGCTACTTTGACTGTCAGAAAACTTCAAGCACTTTCATTTGGAAATTTGTCTGCTGCTATAAAGTAGAATAGCCATCTATTTGTTTTGGAAAATTTTTACTGTTACTTTTCTTGGGTGCTCTCCTTGTTGGCTGTCATTGAAATGCAAAACATGGTCTCAGAGCTATTATTGGCAACATGACCAAATATTTTTTATATGTAACAACTAACACGTGATTACATCTCTTACTGCAGCTTGTAGGACACTTCCTGGAGGAGACGTGTGTAAATCCTACTTTCATTATTAACCATCCAGAGATTATGAGTCCATTAGCAAAGTGGCATAGGGCTAAGCCAGGCCTGACTGAACGCTTTGAACTATTTATCAACAAGCATGAAGTATGTCATGCCAGCTAAGATTTCGAGTTCTTTGTTAGTTTTTAAACTACTGTTCTCCAAAGTATAATCATATGTTTTTAATGCCTTATTTTAACCATTCATGTTCTACACCTCTTCAGCTTTGCAATGCATATACGGAGTTGAATGATCCAGTGGTACAACGCCAACGGTTTGCGGACCAACTCAAGGTACTTCTATCATTTGGAATTGAGTGATCCTGTTTGGGTTTCTTGACTAAATAATCTGGTTTTATCCAATTGCAGGACCGACAATCAGGCGATGATGAAGCTATGGCCTTGGATGAAACATTTTGTACGGCTCTTGAGTACGGTTTGCCCCCAACTGGCGGTTGGGGATTGGGTATTGACCGACTTACAATGATATTGACCGATTCACAGAACATCAAGGTTTGTGTTGTGAATTTATTTGTTTGTATTTGGGGTTTCCTTACGAGCCTGAGTAATGACGAATCCTTTTGTTTGGGGAGGCAGGAAGTTCTACTATTTCCGGCCATGAAACCACAGGACGAACCGCCTGCCAAAGGTATGCATTCTAATGTCGTCTGCAGCTCTGCCTTTTGTCCGTGTAGCGCAAATATGTCAGGTTAAATTCTGTTTAGGTAGAGTTGTTTCTAATGTCATGTAATTCAACCCTTTTGTGGCAGTGACAACGGCGGTGGATTCTGAATCATTGATATCATCTCTGGCTATTAGATAATCTGATTTTGAGGGAGACTGCCAACTTTTATGCAGACATTATTTTCTGCTAGAGAGTCATTGTCAATGAGGGGATCACTTGTGAAATCTGTTTCACCATCTATAGCATCGATCTTTATTGGAAAGTTGCCATTATTATGAAGGGTTGTTCTTGTACTATGGTTTTCTATCCTACTCATTACTATTGAAAGTATTCTTCCAAATGCAAATCCTATTTGTCGATGTGAAAATTACTACACAGTACGCAGGATGGTGTTTTGGTCGGTTTGAATGATGATGTCGTCTGCTTCAGTATCGAAATGCGAAACTTGGTCCGGGTCTTGTTGCCATGAAACCTCTTTAATCCTAGCTGTCTGTATATTTTATTTGGATGATCCTGGACACATCAAACCAAACTTAATTAGGAGCTGCCTCAAGAAAACCCTAAACACGTGCGCATTCGCACTCTCTCTCTCTCTCTCTCACACACACACAAGCACGCACGCACGAGCTTGATCTGAATCTCCACTCTACACTATCCATTTTTCACTCATTGTTTGGTGCTTATGGTTACCGAAACCCAGGATATCACTCACGACTTGAGTCTCTCTGAAATTGGGGTATTGATCGAGACATGCCAGTTCCCTTGAGGCCTAGGCCCAAATTCTCTAGCAGGGCTCAAAACTTGATTTTGGGAAATGATCAGCCCGACCAAATTTGAGTACGTACACGCAAGGCAATCAAGTAATGCAAAACAATTCTTTATGCTTTTTGCTCTGATATTAGGCCTTCAATTAGTCCCTGCGGGAGGATTTTAAGTTTTGATAGACAGAACAAACGAAAGCATACTAGAGGTTGTAATCAGGTTACATTTCCAAGATTTGGAATTAATTTTGCTCTTAGGCAGTGGCAGATGCAGGATTCTCAGAAAAGAGTGCGCAGATGCAGGATACTTCCAGATTGGTGGACGTAATTTGGGTTCACGTTCCAAAGAGGTGCCAATTTCTTCAGATTCAATTCTAGGAGCTTTAGAAGGACGAGCCTCAGAAATCGAAGCCTCAACATTAGAGTTTAAGGGAATTCAAAGGCCCCGCATTTACTTGGAGCAATAACCAAGGCGGATCGAGCAACATTCGTGAAAGGTTGGATAGGGCTATGGCAACAGTTTCTTGGAGGCTATTATACCCCACGGCTCAAGTTTTCCACGAGGCCATGGTGGGTTCTGACCATAGCCCTCTTCTAATTAAAGTGAGCATCCCATTAAAAAAAGTCCCTTACCAGTTCAAGTTTGAAAGTCTTTGGGCCACCAGTGATGAATGCTCTGATATCATTTCGAAAGCTTGGGCATCCGAATGCTCGGGGTCTGCTATGTTCAAGCTGAGATCTAAGTTAAGGAAATGTCAAGAATACCTCAGAGAGTGGAGCAAACGAACTTTCGGAGACAACAGGGACAAGATCAAGGATCTTACAGAGAAGCTCAGAATTATTCAGGGGCTTCCATATGACCAAGAAAATTTTGAATTACAAAAGGCTCTGACAAAGGACCTCGAAATCACCCTGCTGAGAGAAGAAATGTACATTCACCAACGATCTAGGGTCAGTTGGTTACAGTTTGGGGATAAAAATACGGCCTTCTTTCATGCCACACTCTTACAAAGAAGACAGAGGAATCAGATGAGCACCATCAGAAATGAGCAAGGAACGTGGCTTAAGGAGGAGAGCGAAATCAAAGGTCATGTGGGAAGCTTCTTCTCTTCTCTCTTCAATGCCTCTGGAGCAAGAGATTTCAGGCAAGCCTTGGAGGGGGTGGATAGTATAATCTCTGAGAGAATGAACCAACAGCTGACAAGACCAATCTCTATTGAGGAGATAAAGCAAGCGAAAGATGAACTGGGAGCATTGAAGTCTCCTGGCCCTGACGGATTTCCTGGGCTATTCTATCAGAAATTCTGGAGGATTATTGAAAAGGAGGTATGTATGGCTGTGAAAAGTTTTTTTGAGACGGGATATCTGCTGAAAGAGTTTAACTACACCCATTTGGTACTCATTCCTAAAGTTCAAGCCCCGGAGTACCTAAAGCAGTATAGACCCATCAGCCTTTGCAACTTTATTCTTAAAATCATAACCAAAATCCTGGCAAACCGTCTAAAGGTCTGTCTGGGAGGCATTATTTCTCCAAACCAATCAGCGTTCGTTCCAGGTAGGCTAATCCAAGATAACATCATAGTAGCCCATGAAGCTTTCCATCATCTCAGAAGGAAAAAGAATGGATTTGGTGGCTATATGGCTATAAAGCTGGACTTCAACAAGGCCTACGACAGAGTTGAGTGGGACTTCCTTCGAGCAGTGCTAGTTAAGATGGGGTTTAATTCAAAATGGATCCAATGGGTTATGGAAAGTGTTTCGTCGGTGAGCTTTGGTATATGTGTAAATGGGGAGGTTAAAGCAAAGGTCAAACCTGGTCGGGGGCTTCGCCAAGGTGACCCTCTCTCACCTTACCTCTTTCTCCTGGTTAAAGAAGTTAATTCCGGATGTGAAGTAATAGTAGTATCTATATATGACAATCATCAACACTAATTTATCCCACATCTTTTTCGCAGATGATGCACTTTTGTTCTCAAAGGCTGAACTAAATGAATGTAGGGTGGTGCTTGGCATTCTGAAAATTTATGGTGAGGCTTCTGGGCAAGCGGTGAATCTGGATAAATCAGGGGTTTTCTTCTCCTCAAATCTCAACTCAATTGATAAGCATCTTATCTATTCTTTTCTGGACATCCCTCCTTTGAAGGATGATGCAACGTATTTGGGATTACCATCTCTATGGGGACGATCAAAAGCAGACTCCTTATCCTTCATGGTGGAGAAGACCCTCAAAAAACTTCAGGGGTGGAAACAAAAGAGTATGTCTCAAGGAGGGAAGGAAGTCTTGATTAAAGACGTGGCTCAAGCTATTCCCTCCTACGCGATGGCTTGTTTCCTCTTCCCAAACAAAGTAGTGGACAAGTTGAACTTAGTGATTCGAAATTTCTGGTGGAAAGGTGAACCTGAGAACAAAGGTATTTGCTGGATGGCTTGGGATAACCTGACTGGTCCAAAGGATGAAGGTGGAATGGGGTTCAGGGACCTCAAAGCTTTCAATGAAGCTCTTCTTGCCAAACAGGGATGGCGCCTCCTTGTGAATCCCAATTCTTACTGGGCCAGGATCATGAAAGGTATCTACTTTCCCAACTCCTCTTTCCTCTTGGCAACTAGAGGAAACAAGGCTTCTTGGGCATGGGCAAGTATTCTAAAAGGCAGAGAGATCCTCAAGCAAGGACTAAGATGGCAAGTGAATGATGGAAATAGTATTAAGTTCTGGGAAGACAAATGGATACCTTCTCTGTTCAATTTTCAGATCTCCTCTCCTAAGCCTCTGGGTTGCAAGATTAATAAGGTCTCTGACGTGATCAATCGGAGAACGGGATCTTGGGATTTGCAGAAGCTCAGGGAGATAATTTCGGAGGAAGAGACCATGGCCATTGCTCAAATTCCCATCCCGTCCTTTCCAAAACCAGACAGACTCATTTGGCACCATACTCCCCAAGGTAATTACACTGTTAAGTCTGGATATAGAATTGTTCATTCGAAAGCTGGTGAACCCCTGGATAAACCCGAATCCTCCTTCAAACCCAACAAACACTTGTGGAAAGTCATTTGGAAGTTGGAAGTTCCCCCTAAAGTGCGAAATTTCTGGTGGAGGGCATGCAAGAACATTCTCGCGACCAAGGAAAATCTATTCAAAAGGAAGTGCTCTCAATCCCCCTCTTGCTCGGTCTGTTTGGGGGAAGTAGAGTCTGTGGAACACATCCTTACTCAATGCCCATGGACGAGACCCATTTGGTTTGGCAGAGATCTCCACACCTTGATTAATCCGGATAACAGCCCTTCTATGTTGAGGTGGACCTCAAATATCATTGACAACAGCCCAAGTCTAAAAGAAGCAGCAAAGGTTATAGGAAAAGTGGCTTTTCAAGCCTGGTACATCTGGAAAGGCAGGAATGGTTTGGTGTTCAACCATGAGCAAGTGGATCCTTCTTCCACAATTAATAGAGCTACTAAGGCTCATAGTGAATATGAATCGATATGTGCTGTTCAGAGACAGGTTTTGGATCATAGTGATGACCCCCCTCTTGCCATTTCGGCCTGGAGAAAACCTTCCCCTGGAGGCTTCAAGATTAACTGTGACGTAGCAATGAATCGAGAAGGACAAAGGGCAAATGCAGCAGTTGTGGTCCGCAATGACAGGGGAGAATTGACTGATGGATTCATACACTCTTTCAAGAGCTCTTCTGTCCTTCTAGGTGAACTGGAAGCTATTAGAAAGGCTTGTTTGCTGGCTAGAGATATGTGTGCAGTCCCTATAACCATTGAATCAGACAACAAGACGGCAATTTCACTTAGTGTTTCTGAGTTGGTACCTCCGTGGGCGGTCTACCCTTTGGTTATGGATATTCGGGCGGTAAGAAGACAGCGAAATCTCGAGTTTATCTGGGTCAAGAGATCGGCTAACAAAGTAGCGCATCAGGTGGCCTCTCTAGCAGCAAAGGGGCAGCTTTCGCTGGATTGGATTGCTAATCCCCCAGCTTCTTTACTTAGCTTTTTACTTCGTGATGTAATTTCTGTTTCTCTGTAAGCCTGCGGGCAGTTTTTCCCAGTCAAAAAAAAAAAAAAAAAAAAAAAAACATTAGAGTTTAAGGCCAAACCCGAGATTGGTCTACTAGCTTCCTCCAAATGTTGAGTATCTATTTTCTTGAAGAAGGCATAAATTGTGGTATTCTTCATGAGTAACCTAAACAAATTGCTCTATTATACAGTTTATTATATGAACATTCAATATGAAGTACCAAATGTGAAGAATTTATTAAAGAATAAGATAAGAAAACTCTGATTGCAGTGGGATCTGTTTTTTCACCCTTTTTTAGAGAGTCAGAAGAGAGAGAGACAGAGGGACGAGGGAGGACCAGAGAAGTAAATGTGGTCTTTTTTTGCTTGTTCTGATTCTCTTGGTACAAGTTTCTTTCGTTTTTTTTTTTTAAATAGAATAAAGTGCAAGTTTCTTATAGTCTAGGGAAAAAACTGCAATAAGCGTTTGAATTTTATGGAGGCCAACCATCTCAAACCTTGGACTCTTAAGGGTTATGTCCAGCGGTTAGCTTTAGGACTCTAGAATTAGTCGAGATACGCGCAAACTGGTCCGGACATTTGGTTTTTTTAAAAAACAGCTCACACTCAACTGGGGCATGTTTGTCTAACAAAGTTAACTGTAGTTGCAAGGGTATGCATGTAACTATATCACCGAATTAGGGCTTTGAGTGTTCCTAGTCTTCCTTCGATCCAACGGCCAGGATATCATCTGCCACAAATAACCCTTTGTAGATAGACTAGTACTAGTAAGCAGCCAGCACACTGACAACACAGGGTGAGCAGCATCCGCTACTAACCCCTTGTTCGGTTTGGAATTCCAAATCTAGAATTTTAGATAAAGTAACTTGTTTACTTTTTCTCTCTCTAACTTTTCAATTATTACTTTCATTTTTCACTCTATCTCTCTCTACTTTTTACCTCTCTCCACAATCATTACTCTCATTTCTCTCTCTACATTTATTTAAAAACACAACTCAAAACCCACAACCGAACAAAGCCGCCCTTACTTTATACTAGTAACTCCCACGTTTGTCGTAAGAAAAGTTGAGCATCCCCTCTCGTAAGATCATATTTTTGCGTCAAAGCGTGAACTGGCACCAGTATCGGCAGGCACAGGGAGAAGAGATCATCTATTGCGCTCTCTCTCTCTCTGCTAATTCAGTACCTGTTCAAGCCATGCCGTACAAAAAAACATCGGTAAGGGTAGATCTGGAGATCAATAAAGGGTTACAAAATTGGGGCCTAGGACTGTTTAAAAGGCTTGCGGACTCTATATACGCTCAAGGCCCAGGGGCTGGGGCTGGGCATTTGACTTTTGGGAAGTTTACGTACCTACACCCAAGGCAATCATCAGGTTATATTTCCAAGATTTGGAATTAATTTTGCTCTTAGGGTTTCTTCGGTTATGCTGTTGTGGAACTTGTTTTCTTTTTGACAATTTGTCAAATTTTCCTCGAGGGTATTTTCTTCGGTTTATCCGCTTTGTTTGTGGCCTCTATTTAGGGCATTTTATAGGATACGAGTGGGGCATGGCTCGAGGAATTTTGTAGTCTTTTTAGGGTATAGAATTGGGATTGGGAACTTGTGGGTAAAACCATTGGAAATTACGAAGGAAATGATTGGAAGAAGGATGATACGAGAAGAGGACTACTTGGTTTCTGCATTTTTGGTATATTCCATTCCTTGAGTGTTTTTTTCTTTTTTTCTTTTTTCGACGGCTGTGGTGTCTGGATTAACTTATGCTCATCTCAATTTTTTCTTTTTCGATCCGGTCAAAAATAGGCCATAAAATTGGGTCTAGGAAATTTACAAAAAATGATTTTCTTGCGACATGACCCCAAGAGTCAGACCCTAATCAAATTTTGAGTCAGATATTGTAAGTAAGGGTAAATATAATTTTGTCCAAGTCTGAGCAAATAGATGGAGGGATTTGTGATGGGTTTTACTCATACATAAATTGAAGTCAAGATAACCTTATAGAACTATGATCCAAACACATTCTTGCTTTACATCATGAATGTATCGGGAGACTTGCCATTGGGATTTTGTAGCCTTTCATATTGGAGAGAGAGAGAGAGAGAGAGAGAGAGAGAGAGAGAGGGGAATGGCAAACAACGAAGGGCTGTAGCCACTTGAAAGCATATCTTCACAAGAAAGACAAGCCACAAGTGGACATTGTATACATTCCACATGGCTAAAAAGTGCGAAATATGTTTGAACCCTATTCTTGATTCTTAAGTGTCCAACTGAGACAGTAAAACAATCACTTTAGCACCGCAGCGAAATAAGAACCGAATAATTTTTCAGAATCTAGCTAGGCTTTTTCTCTCTCTCTCTCTCTCTCTCTCTCTCTCCTAGTATCTTTCTTCCCAAGTGGCAACAAGAGCAACAAATTAACACCACCAAAAAAGCACTGGTGGCCAGAAGTTCAAAGTACCCACTCATGATGGTTCTCTTTAGCAGCAATAATTCACCCAAAGTCTCCGAGAGTTTCCTTATTGTCATTCTTCTCTACATTATATGCCACTTGGTTTATTATTATTTTTTTTTGTAATGCAGAGTGTTTCGGGTTAACTTTCGTTCACTTCAGAGTAATTCCTAACACCCCTCCGGAGGCAGTTTCACTCGTGTACGCGTGAGATTGAGGTGGCTTCAATAGTTATTGGCAACGGGAGTTGAACTTACGATTTTGGGGGGAGAGCAAAACCCTGATTCCCACTTGTTTTGTTTTCTCGAACCTCAATATATAATTTGAATATCAAATTTGTGAAGTACTTGCGGCTGAAAAAGGAAGAAAAAGAAAAATAAGGGAAAACAAATGCAGTGAGAAGTAAATTTATTTCTCCTCCTGTTCGGGTTTCGAATGGAGAAACCATCAACTTTTGGTAATATGCACTTGTTTTTCTAGTCTAGAAAACTAGGAAAAAATAGTTTGGCAAACATTGAAAACCTATTTCGGGAGATTTTTCCCAAAAATACATTGCATAGAAAAATTGCTAAAAGATGGTTTAGATTTTTTTTTGATAGGCAACAAAATTATTATTGCTCGACAAATGATGCATCGAGGGGGCCAAACTCCTTATACAAGATGGTTTAGATATCTCAAACAACTATTACTGTTTTTGCAATGATACTTAAGGGATGAGAGTTTTCCCATATACAGTTCATGAAAAGTAAATTGAAAAATTGTAACGAATTATACAATAATGAAAAACCATTCTTTCTCTAGTTAATCCTAGAAAGTTAATTTTCAATATTATGCTATTGTACTTAGCAAATGCAACAAGATTTGGATAAAGCAAATTCGGATAATGGGCAATGGACATGCACTTGCAATTTTCCATTGGAAAGATTCTGAACTGTACAACAAGTGGACTAGTAGCTTAGTGGGGTAGGCAGTACATAGGCACCAATACCATGTACTCCCATGCATTTAACTCGGGTTTCAAACCTTACGAACGATAACTAACACTACTGACTTTCGCTTAGAAAAAAGAAAATTCTGAACGGTACAAAGTGGGTATACATTGCCTACATATGAGGTCCCAAGACTCCCAACTTTGCCCAAGATGGCTCACATAAGTAACCTGTCTTTGTCCACCTTTTCACTATCAATACATATGCTATAAACGTGTTCTTGTAGGGAGAAAAATGGACAATATATAACAGATATATTTTGTAGCAGCATTATCAACTAATAGGAAATCTCGTTTGGTAATAGTACAAGGATTAAGAGCGAGAGTGTTGGGCAATTAATTTTGAAGGATTAATTATATATTTATAAATGTGACTAAGGTCGTGATGTGCGTGTGTTGTTCGATTTTCATGTTGGTAACTTTACTTATTTTCTTCTTTACATAGCTATGGTTCTATGGTTTAATAGTATAATAGTTAAAAGACAAAAGGAAAGTTATACAATATGGCACCTTGTGAGATGCATGATGGATCATGTTGATTACAATATGCCCTACGTACCTAAATTGTTCACTTGGCTGGGTGATGGTTGGACATTTAGCAAGGTCAGTTAGGCAACACCACTATCTGTCCTTAATTAAAATAACCTCCAAAGGCAATTCATTCCTTAGAATTATTAATTATAGACAACTACCCTCTTCTCATACTTCCAATTTCCAATCCAACGACTAGATGAACCCCCACCAACACAATCACCTTTGGGCTTCTTAAATTCTTGACCTATGCACGTTCTGATACCACTTGTTTGGATTTTTGAGCTCGTTAATTATTTTTATTATACCACCTAACATCAGTGATTTTTTTGCTTGTCTATGTATCTTCTGAAACAAATGGCAGATGGCTATTGAGAAATCAGCAAACCAACAAACACATAAAGCGTGATAAACAGACAAGTAAAGAGAAGATAATAGAAAAGACAGATTTTTACGTGGTTTTCAGTTGTGAAATAGAAAAAGAACAATTTGTTTGAACCCTTATGTAGTCAACAAAATGATAATTAAAAACTGAATCATACCTCACAAACCCAATCACATGGTATTGTGTGGTCGATTGGTCACTAAAACTTGAAGCCCTTGAGGCCATGTGCAAGTCCCTAGACAAGCTTTAGCGTAGTTGGGGCTGTTGGGGCCACAGAAGTTTGGATTGTCTGGTTCCTCTATCCCCTATGTGCACAAAACTTTGTGTGAAATATTTTTTTGGTTAATTATAAATAAAATATTTCAGTATTTGTAGACATATCTTCATTGACCTGGGTATTTTTTGCAACATGCCTCAACCTCTCCTTTAAGTTACACTTTAGGTTTTGCTCTTTTTTGTTTGGGGTGCTAAAAAAAGAAGTGTAGATATGGTACGCCGTCACCTCCGTCAGGAAGTATCGGCCCAGCAAACCACAAAACAATTTTTAGGAGACTTCATTGCACCTATTTTAGGATTGAAGCTAAGCTCCCATCACGTGTGGGTGATGTTAAAAGCACGGTTATCCCTCAATGAGGGATTTGAAAGTCCGAGTTTCCACCGCTGAACCAACCCCTCGTTGGTACACATTAAAGTCATGCGCATCTCTTCTGTTCTTTTTTATTTTGATTTCGCTAGCTAGTTTGACGGCACTTCCTTTCTCAAGTATGATGAACCCGAGGTATCGACATTGAGTTCTACAATTCAGATAATCTTAAGGCTATTCTTCATGATTCGTTTAAAACCTCAAATTAATCTTGATTTTAAGATTAGGTCCCATTCAACCTAGGTGCTCCCCAGTCGACCCCAACAAATTAATCTTGATTTTTAAGACATTTCGTATATCCTAAATCACATAATTTGTGTTAGCGTGCGTGAGCAGGAGCGCAAGCGTCAAATGTGAAAGTGTCTTTAAATCACGCCTCAAACTACTTAAATTCTGAGAGCGAGGATTAAGGGCGTGAATATACACTACAAGAAAATGCACAAAAGGCGACCTGATTGCTGACGCAATGCATTTTATGTTGGCAAAAGCATACTTTTGCCGATGTAAAAGTTGTTTTGTGTCAGTAAATGTAAATTTTTTGGCGACGAAAAGAAGTGCGTCGGCAAAAGTAAGGTTGGCGGGAAATATTTGCCGACGAAATTTTTTTTTAGCGATGAAATGTGCATCGGCAAAAGTTGAATATTTTGGCGACGACATTTTTGTGTCGGTGATAGTTACTTTTGGCGATAGAATGTGCATCGCCAAAAGATAAATCTTTCGGCGATGAAATCTTTGTGTCGGCAAAAGTAAAAGTTGAAATTTTTTTTTGGCAAAAAAATTGAAGAACACATGGATATCTATTAATTTGCAAAAAAGAATGTTTGATTTTTTTTTCAAAAAATATATTTTTTTACGTTCTAAGTTTGTGGACAAAAAAAATTTTGTGGAATAGAGGGAGTATATACATATGTGTGTGTGTTTGTGTTATTTGTATGTATAGACAATATTATGTGGTAAATATAAGGTACGTATATAATTTCGTGTTTGTTAGTTTCTTGTCGATTTTTTTAGGATTATTGCTTTTTCATGACGAGACGAATCTAAAAAGTATAAAATTATGGTTCAAATCTAATTTTTTTGAATAAAGACAAAAAGTAAGTCAATGAACTATTTTTTTGTCTTTATTCAAAAAAATTGGGGTTTGATCGTAATTTTATACTTTTTAGATACCTCTCGTCACAAAGAAGCAATGGCCTTGTTCGTTTTGTAACTTTGGGTATTTTAATTTTGGTAGTGAGTAGAGAGAAAAATAGGGTAATGATCAAAAATATGGGTAATTAGTGAAGAGAGATAGAGACAAAAATGAAATTAATAATTGAAGAAATAGGGTAATGATTAGACAAATATATAGGGTAATGATTGAAAAATAAAGTAAATATGGTAAACGAACAAGGCCAATAATTTTTAAAAAATCGACGAAAAACTAACTGATGCGAATTTTGTTTGAATAAGGACAAAAAAGCTTTTTGGCTTTAATTAAAATGCCAAACGAAGCCTAAAAGATATAAAGAGTATGTAATAATGTATCTAGTGTAAAATATTGTATATGTACGGTATATGTAGGGATAAAAAAACTGTATATGTAGGTTATATATATTTGATATTGCAATATTATCAATGGAAAGTAAGTTGGTGTAGCTGGTAGATGCGTGATGTAGAGATTTGGAGGTCTTGAGTTCGAAACACAGGGCATGCGAAAGCACAACAATAGCACCAGTGGCCGTATGTTTTTTTAAAATTGACTTTTGGCAACTGTGGGCACACGCCCCTAAAAATCCCATTTTTAGTTTATGAAAATTTCGGATTGCGCCCTTTTTGCTTTGGAAAGCATGACGAAATACTGTTTTGAGAGAGTCGTCACTCAGGTTTTGTGGAAAACACTCAAGGAACCGGTTTGAAAAACGTTTTTGTCACGTTTGTTTGATTTGAAAAAAGATTGTAGACTGGACCGTCGTCACTTTCGATATCTGAGGTTCGGGAGCCAGGTTACGAAAAGTGAAGGGTTTTATGGCAACCCTCTCGCCCAATCTGGAGATCGGTCTCTACTCAGGCATTTTGTAAAACTTTTGCATTTTTCTCTCTTTGATCATTTTTTTAGCCAGTTAGGGCAGGGGAACAGTTAATGGGGATTAACATAGTGATAAATTGCATTTATATGACAAAATGAGATGTATGGTCTATGAGCAATGCATAATAGATTGAGAACAAGCACTTCTGTGAGTGTTTTGGACAAACTGGAGTACGCTGTCGGGGAGCGACATGAAGCTACGCTGCCAAGATGCCTTGGCGGCAGGTGCATCGCTAACTGGCGTGACGCCACCTATTGACTTAGCCCAAACCATCTGCACCGTGCATAACAACTTGACATCCTTCAAATCATATAACTATATCCTATAATCAGTGTTCCTCCTCTCCCTCTCAGCAATTAACTTAGAATAAATTAAAGAAATGAAAAGTCAAAACCCCAATTATACGCCTCATCAATTTTACCAGTGAGGAGTAAGGGCCAGCCACTGGATCTTGGTCTAGGTGGTGCACGCCAGTCCATGAGCACCGTGCGCCACTTGTTCCATTTATCCAATGCTTGGTTTTGCTTCATCTGGGTTCTGGAACATGATCAGAAGGATCCCAAAGGCCTTACTGAACAGTTAAGACGGATAATTAACTACACAGTTCTAAAATATGGAAAAGCAATAAATTGGTTATTAGCATGCTATCAGGGTGATCGGATCAGAAGTAAAACGGAAAAGAGTAGACTGTGATCCCCACGCCAGCCCTGCCATGCAACCACGAGTGGCGCACGGCTCAGGATGACTGGTGTGCGCCACATCCCACTGAACACGATCATTGAATCTTTGCCAGCTTTGGGCCAGGACTGGTATTGATTATCAGCCTTGACCCAACCGGCGCCCCTCAGGGGTTTGAACAGTTTACAGAAACAAAGGTGGTATACCTTTGGATTGAGTTTGATGGGTGATTTGAGCTTGAACTCGGAATGGAAGGGTGAATGAAGGTTGAAGGTGGCAATATAGTGGGAGGGACTGATCTTTCTTCCTTTGTCTTACAATGAATGAAAGAAAGACAGAGAAAACAAGAGAGAGAGTGGGAGAGAGCTTGAGAGCTTTTATGAGATTGAATCCCTTGCAAATAAATGCAGAGAGAGTATATATAGGCCAGGGGCAGATTGAGATCAGTTGAGCCTTAAGGCTTGTTTGGGTTGTAAGGAAGGGAGCAAGTCTTTCATGCATTAAATCCATGGGACAAGGTGATGGATCTTGTAGGAGAGAGAAGGGAACGGCCCTGGACGAAATAATCATCAGGAGAGCTGTACACGACGTCAGGGTGGCACAAAAGTCCCAGGCAAGTGGTTGCAAAAAGGTGATTTGACTGGGATTCACTGGCGTGAGCTACTGGAAACTAGTCCCTCGCTCGATGACTGACACGTGGCAATGCACCAGCGTGCGTTAGTTGGTCACCAGCGTGCAGAAGCAGGGTTTTGCTGAGGCCATTTGATTTTGGCTCGAAGGGTTTGAAAAGGGCTTTGAAAGGGTTTGAATGAGGTTCGGAACGCTCAGAGCTCAAATACATCATCGACCTCGGATGTTCTCGACCATTAATCATCATTGGGGAATCAAAGACCGTATATAAACTAATCTGAACAGTCCAGAATAGGGTGTCTACAGCAACACAAAAATCTCGTCGGCAAAAGTGTCACTCTTTGATTTTAAAATCCCTTTTACCGACGCAATACCATTTGCCGACAGATATGCCGACTCAAGCTTGCATCGCTGAAACTATTCTTTTGCCGATGAAAGATAATTCACGTCGGCGAAACCCTTTCTCGATATATCAACGCCAACAGCTTGCCGACACAAAAATTTTCGTCGGCGAAAACCTTTGCCAACCCATATACACTTTTGCCGATGTACTTTGTTGTGTTGCCAAATCTGCATTTTCTTGTAGTAGTAGTGCCAAAATTAAGAACGAATTTAAAGTGCAAGATGTTTTGAGGGATTACATGGTCATAACCCCGCGGTGCCATTTCTTTTTGAACGGAATTGTTCACTTTCAACCATCGACGATTTCATTCATTTTGTCGGCTCCACCAAAAAAGACCATTCACATTAAAAAAAAATAGCATAATTGATGTGTAATATAGACATACTATATATATAAACTAATAAGGGCAATTTACATCTAGGTCCAGAAAATAAAAAGTAATTCCCACCAAGTCTCCTCTAATTAACAAAACGTGAAAATCCTATAAAAGTGCCTAAAATCCTAAATACTAAAAGTGCATAACCCCTAGGGCACCCTATAAAAGTGCCTAAACTTCAGGGTACCCTATAAAAATGCCTAAACCCCTAGGGCACCCTATGAAAGTGCCTAAACCGCTAAAACCCTATAATAGGAAAGTGCACCCTAAAACTCCTATGAAAGTGCCTAAAACTAAACCCTAGCGCTTTATGAAAGTGACTAAACCTAAACCCTAAGGTACCTTAAACCCTAGAGTATTCTAAAACCTAACATCTTAGCGTACCCTAAAACCCTAGGGTACCCTAAAATCCTAAAATCCTAGGGTACCCTAAGATTTTAGGGTACCCAAGGGTACTAGGGTACCCATTAGGGTACCATAAAACCCTAGCATGCCCTAAAACCCAAGGGTGACACTTCCATTAATGGTAAATGTATTTTTGTAAAAGTGGACTTAGTGGTAATTAAGTATTTCATCTATCCTTAATGGGAATTAAGTGTCACTTTTCTGTACTTAGAGGTAATTTTCTCAACTAATAAAACTTGTCGTTCGAAGTAGAAGAAAAGAATAAGCCGACATGGTCAGCTCATCGGTGCCCAAATTCACTGTCCAAAAATAGTGAAATGGCTTCGAGACGGTCCTACAGTGGCTCAAAGTACTGGACTGAAATGATAGACAATACTTTGTAGATGCCGAACACTTAGAAATAATCAAGGTACTTTTGCATCGTACAATCAAGGTTAAAAGTAAAAAAAGAAATAAAAAAGAGAAATAAAAAACCATAACCTCTCTCTCTCTCTCACAGTATTTGGAAAACAATAGAAATTAAAAGTCATACCTCACTTTCTCATTCATGGTTGTCATTAGAGACGGTAACAGCTAACCGTCTCTAGTTCGGCTGTTAATTAATCGAGTCAATGGGGGCAACACTGAACATATCGCTCAAGAAATTAATTAAGCAAATATTGTTCTGAGCCGAACAAATTAAAGTTGATTCATCGATCTCTCAGATTGATTAAGGTCTTTAATTTATTTGGACTCACTAATCGTACGCACTAATAATTGAAATTGAAAATTGATCATAACCTCACTTTCTCATACTACATGGCTAGCTGTTGTCGGAGGCGGTGAACCGTTCCTAGTACGGCCGTTAATTAACTACTACTACGTCAAATGGAGTATTGTTGTGGGCTAAACAGAAGTTGCTAGCTAGTAATTCATGAATGAAAAGAATTAGGTATAAGAAAATTTAATCAGTAATCTTCGATCGCACTTCGATCTGCTGTTGTATAAAAACACTAATTTTTCTTCTATTATATATATTTTGACGTTACAAAGTAGAGTACAGCAAATTTTTGCAAATGCCAACTCATAAACATAAAAGTGCGGTTTTTTTTTTTTAAAAAAAAAAATTGAACAAAAATGTGAGAGTATCTTCAAGAATAAAAGTGACGAGGTATAAGATATATATTCTTACTATTTCAAAGATATTCTTTTGACTGTCGGTGACTTTGAATTCTACAGATCGAGGAAGGAAAGATTGCAAAAGGGAAACAAAAAAAAGAAAAAAAGAAAAAAAAGGACAATATTTCAAGGAAAAAAAAATGTGAAGTACTACTTATTTGGTACTTGGGGTTTAATAACTCGTACTTAAGATATATTCTTACTATTTCGAAGATATTCTTTTGGGTTATAAAAGACAGATTTTCACAATAACGTACGGCAAAGGCCACCCAAACTCATACCGAACAACTAGTAACAATCTTTTTCTTTAACTCGATACCCATCCATACCTAGTTAACGATCAGAGGATGAAATTGAAAAAAAAAAAAAAAAACTATTCAAGGGGGACAAATGCAATTTAAAAACTGAATCTACACAATCCTTCTCTTATGTTATATGAACTTATGAAGGATAAAGTCAGAGCCTCATAAACAGCCCTTAACGTAAATCCCCACATTTTTCAAATTCAAATTCAAACTTCACATTTTCAGTAAACGATTAAATTAATCTCCCTTCACTCACTGACTCAAATCTGTTAAAAAAAAAAAAAAAAAAACTACGGGTGTACTAGGAGCTAATTCACTTGAATAAAATAATTTTTAGCAAACTCTTTTCAGTTACTTCTGAGTTCTGACCCTTCTTATTTTATTCACACAATCAATAGTTAATTAAATATGTCAATAATGCATTGTTGCCGGGTACGTAGCTTTTAGAAGAAATAATAATAATGTTCATTAAGTTAAACATTCAATGGTTATCTCATTTTTAAGTCAAATGGGTGACAGATACAGTTACTTACTACGTACTACTATTGTTTTCTTTGTACGTATAGAAAACAATTAACCACACTAATTAAGTTGATTTCATTTTTTTTTTTTTTTGATCGGCAAACAAAAAAGATCCCAATCGCTAGTCCGAGACCAACCAAAGCCCTAAACACCCAAAAACTGAAACCCCACTACTGCTCACCAACCAAAAGCAAAGACCCTACAGATAAACCACCCAAACCCAACATCCTAAATCAGCACCACCAAACTAAAAAGCCTAAGACGAAAAAAAAGCAACGTACCTCCAACACGGAAAACCCAAAACAAAACCTAAACAAGAACGCTACTAGGAACCTCAAAAGCAAAACGCCCAACCCGAACACGAACAAAAACACCTACACCAAAACGCAAGCGAAAGGATTAAAACTCCAGAGATAGGGAAGCACCCTCATCCAAATCCGCATATTCTCCATCCTCCAAAATATCGAAATCACCATTCTCCCTTTCAGCAAAATTCTCAAGCTGAATTTCTACATATTTCTTCAGACTAGTTACTAGTTAACTATTTCAACTTCATAACCAGAACTATCGGGTTATGAAGTTCATTTCTCAAGTTGATTTCATTTTGTTGCAAACTAGTTACTACATAAACTAACTATTTCAACTTCATAACCCGAACTATCGGCAATAATGGTTCTCATTTTTGAGTATCATGGATTTGTAGATTTCGGTCGTCGAAATGAAAGATTAATCCAAAAAATTTAACGGGTTCTAAGAGAAATTTAAGAACATACAATTAAAATGGCATCATCCTGCGTATGAGGAATGAAAATATACATATGTTAATGAGATTGTGAAGTACAATTATCGAAGGACATCTAATAAGCCTATTTTAATTTATTCTGATCAACTGTTAGTCATGAATCATGGTCTTGACTCTTGAGCAAGTGTTAGGTTACCAACCTAATTGTTTAGTCCGATCGATATCGTCAGAACCTACGCTTTTGCTACGAAACTTCTAATCTTTTGAGGACCTATGATTTTGTTAATTTGTTTTTTTATGAGCAAAAGTTAGTGTTGCCAGAATAGTTAGATTAATTAGCGCATTAGAAGAGGAGACGATACATTCGAGAGATTTGGTGATCTAATAAATGTTGGAGTCAGAAATTAGCGTGAGTAGGGTCAATTTTTAAGGTAATTAATTTTCACACCTTTTTTTGTCTTTATTTCTTATCAAACTTTATCCCATATCGCTTGTGTAAATCACCCAAGCATGGTTAAAACATACTCTAGAGGCTACTCCATTTATTATCAATTGATTTTAAATTGGAACCCTCTAAGAAATTCTAAAAAGCTCATGTCCAAGTTACGAAAACATAATAAATAAATAAAGACAATATTAGAGGGAGTGCAAATGGATAAGTAGGGAGTGTGAAAATCGTTTCACTATTTTTTTAAACATGAGTTAATTGTATAATTGTGTTAGTGTTCACCTGAGATTAATTGTATATTTCTTATACATTGTTAAAAAAACATTGCTCATTGATGATTAGCATGTACTCCGTAGTAGTATAGGAGTATAAAATAAGGGAAGGCGGAAAAGCCGTGAAATAATTGATTCTAGGTAGTAAAAAATATATACAATTATTGGCGCGCATGTGTCTTTGGGTTGGAATCTCAACGGTCACGCAATTTGAAGTATAAGGAAAAGTATAAGGGGGAGGAAATCTGAAGTAGAAGCTCAGGAATTAGGTGTTGTAAGTTCAAAGTATAACAATCAGTTGGCCAGAACTCTTGCATTTTACTAGAAGGTCATGAGTTCGAGTCTCCCCATCTGTGTGTGGGTGGTCTTTTTTTAGAGGGTTTTTCCTTTCTTTCTTTGTTTCTTGGGAAAATGACGGCCAATGACGTATTTTTATGATTAATACCCGCCAAGGTTCAGCATTAACAAATGTTCTTAGCATGTCCTTGGCGGGTATTAATTATCAAAACACGTCTTTGGCCATCATTTTCCTTTGTTTTTTCATGGACTTATTTCTTTCTTTGTTTTTTTTTTTTTGAATATGTCATTCATTCATCAACTGCCCATCGGGCAAAATAGATTTCAGAAAAGATACAGGAAAGAACCAGAGCTATCTAAACTTCGATTTCAGGCACCTACTGCCGAAGCAGGCCCGGCGAAATCGCCGGTACTTAAGAACCAATCTAGGTCCAGATAACAGAGGATCAAAAGATCCATAGCTCAAACCCTAAAAACTAAGCACCGCTGAAACCTGCAGGCAAGCACAAACAATAACAACTGCAAGCAAACTGCTCTAAGACTAGCCTTCTTCCAGTCGAATTGTTGCACAACCAAACCAACACCACCTGACCACCACCAACCCTTGTTACACCACCGAACTACCATCAGCCCCAAACAAACACCAATAAACCACCATCAACGGACCATTCCTCAATAGGCGCCGGATTATTCACCCACCACTACAACCATACCAGATCTTGGGAGACTAAACTGGTACAAGACCGGACCGATTCGGGGGAGACCCAGACAGCCGGTAGAAGAAGAAAAAAAAAGTAGAAAAAAGGCCTAACCCAACCTCACCTTCACCTTATTAAGTCACACCGTCGACCGCCGCCCACCGGACCACCACTAGCCACCTATCCTGCTCCGGTCCGACCCAGGGACGCCGAACTGAGGACGAGGAGCGGCCACAAAAGGCCCAACCACCGGAACAACAAACAGGAGATAAGGAAACGGACGGGGGGCCCAACCTCGTCGGACCACCGCAAGCTGCCTACCTGCTCCGGCCAGAACCAGAAAAAGTTGAACCCCGGAACGGGGAACCGCCACAGCAGCCCGACCACCAGATCTGGAAAACAGAAAACAAGAGAACAAAAAACGGACGGGGGAGGGAGAGCGGGGAAGGAGACGATGGGAGGAAGGTAGAAGAAGAAGAAGTGGTGAGGAGGGAGAAAGAGGTGGGGGGTGGAGGAGAGGATGGGGCAGCCCCACCCCATGGACGAAGCCTAGCCGCTGGACTGGAGAAGCAAGAGAGAAGGAGGAGAGGATACGGTAGAGAGGATAATCAATCTGAAAGGACCAAGATTTTCTACAAATCGAATTTTGGTTGCACCATGTAGTTGCTCTAACATTTCTTTTTTTGTTTCTACCCTATAATGAGCTTATTTATTGTATTGGTTAAATTGTTGTGCTTGATTGTCTCGTGAATTCTCACAATTAATGTAATATACCGAGTTTATACTATGTATTTCATAGCTGATGTAATGTATGGTAGCATACGTATGGTAGCATTTGCCTCAAAGGAAATACTGTACTGTTGAGATATTTTTGTTGTTTGCGAAAGCGGTGCCTAATGGCAAAAGCTGGAATTTGCATAGTGGTACACGCAAGTTGTATAAAGACATTTTCAAACTTCACGTGCATTTAGAATCAAAAAAAGAAAACTTCCACCACCAAAAGTGGCAAAATTTGGGTCTCAAGACTCTCGACTACGTACTTACCCTAGTTGACATTGCTTGCCTATTTTGGAAAACATACAGTGTGTGTCTATATATATATTCTGCACATATTGAATGGTTCGGATCATAAAAATTCGATCGGGAACTATGAGATTGAGATTTGGGGTGTTTTTTTAGGTATTTTTTTGGGTGTTCCTTGAACCATCCCGTATATATATATATATATATATATATATATATATATATATATATATATTCACTTTTGCCATTGACTACTAAATTAGTTTATATAGGAATAATAATTTGAAAATGAAGAAGAGGAGTTTAGGGTCGGTACATATATCTATATATGGACTATATTTTTTTGATAACGAAAATGTTTGAACTCTATATATCCTGACTAATTTCCTATATACATGTAGTCTCGTCATCAATCGTTTTGAAATTTTGGATCGTTGCGCGGCATTATAAGCTCAAATTATTTCTCTATCGATCGATCTACACCACAATTTTGTTTGGACTTTAAAGATAAATAGATGCATGATTAAAGTGGGAGATAATTAGCTAGGAAATATAGGGGGTGGGTGCTGGATTGAGTTGACATGAATTGATCAAGTTGCACCAAAAGACTTTGAATTAGTGAAGCCAATCCCTTTAGGGTGATAATCTATTAAACTCCAATGCCATCAATATTCGGATAAGAAAAGGACATTAAAGTTTTTCTGTATTAAGCCACAATTTAGTATGGAATTGACGAGAACATATGCAAAATGTCCCCACTGCCTATTTCCTTCTCTCTCTCTTTTTTTGTGTCCCGTATGTTAACGTAATGGTAATTAAAAGATTTTTATGTTTTTTCCCTTCTCTTGAGATTCCGTTTTTCTTAAATTTTTATTTTGGTATTTTTGTTCGTCTTTAATGAATTTTTGTTAGATTTACATTTTTTTTTTTTTGGGGGGGGGGGGTGTTAATGATTCACCACGAAGGGAGGAGTCTAAAAAATAAAAAAAATAATGACCTTAAGAAAAAAAAAAATTGGCTAAAGAAGAAAAAACAAACAACTGGTATTTTTGTCTTTTTATATTATATGAATTTTTTCAACTTCGATCCACATTTTTATATTTTTATGACTCGTCACGTCGAGATGAAAGATTAATTTCAAAAATTACGACGAAAAGCTAATAAAAATACCCAAAAAAATACCAGATCAGAAATTTGGGGAGAACTTTTTCTAATGATAAAAATTGGCAAGGATGAAGATATAAATTGAGAAATCAATTGACAAATGATGTGATATAAAAATAATGGACTTTTTCTAATGATAAAAATAGCCCCTTGATGGAGCTAGCAGAATCTCATGATAAATAAATAAAAAAAAAATGTTTGATTGCGCCAAATAACTCCTGAAAACGCAAGGCTTATTTTATGTTTTCTTTTAGTTACAAAAAAAAGGAACACTGCCTTTCAAACAAAATACAGAGATTAATAATTACTTTTACAGGAAAGTCAACGTTAAGCTACAGCATTATTGCGCCAAATAACGAGTCAGTTTTTCTATAGTCAACGTTATTTTTTAGTTTGCTACAGCAGTATTGCCAAAGTCCTCAATCTATCACCAACTTCAGATCACTTTTACAGGAAATAATATTTCAGCCATTTATTTATTTTTTGTCTCAACAGGGTGTCTAGCTAGGCAGCTTATATACACGCATCTTAACTGATCCCTTCTCCGGTCTAGTCAAATGCAGGATATCTACTATGGAACTAAAGAATTCATAAGAAATTCCTTTCTTGTAGTCTGATCCTAAAAATCGAATCCATAGAGCATGTACACCAGTTGTAAGCAAAAATACCCCGTGAACAGTGCACTTTTTTTATTTTACCTACTCATATTTCTCTCAACACTACACCAACACTATCTATTTTGCCTATTTTTTATTAAAATATGAATTTCGTATTTTCCTTTGCTGAGTAAAAAGTAAGAGAGAGAGAGCATTCAAGAAAAAAAACTAATTAAAAAAGAGTTCCATAGTGAACAGTCGTGAGGTACTTGTAGCGAAGAACTGTAGCCGGAGGGTCTTTACCGACTTGTTTAGAGAAGCTGCTGCAAGAGACTTTTTCTTATTTTGACTTGCAAAAATAGCTAAAAAGCTTTTTCCCCTTGTCTGATAAACTTGCTCTTATAGGGAGCAAACCAGGGACGATCCACAAATCTAGAATAGTGTGGACGCGTATTTTATCAATCGTAATTATAAAAATTTATTTTCCTCACCACCTATACTTAAAATATGCATTACTAACTACAAAAGTTTATAGTGCATACTGTTTATAAAAGGTTCCATAAATGGGCACAAATCTTAGACAAAAAATTTTCATTAACATCGACAAGTTTTCTTTTAAGATATTTCTCCACGACAATTAATTAAATATAAAGAGAATCGAAAAATAAAAGCTCAAAGTAGACGGATAGTTTATGAACCAGTAATTGTAATTGAATAATACAACGAAAGTTGAAGATTAGAATTATGTATCCTTATTTTTGAAATATATGCAAGTATGTGGGCAAAATATATACCTCTCGCATAATTATGCTAAATATTTAATACTACAAAAAAAAAATGCGGGTGTTTGAATTTGGGAACGTGGTCCCGCGTTACCCAAGTAGATTCGTCCCAGGAGCAAACCCATTAACCAACCGAACTAGTCTCGGAATTGAATCTTAGTCACATAATCCTTCAAAATAATTTTCGCTCCCGCACTCAATTAATCTTGACTCTGAACTCGCACTCTCAATTCTCGCACTCACAGATTCTAGTTGTTAGGAAATTAACTTTTGAAGGATGCTTTGATGCTTGCGTTATTCACTTGCACGCGCATAATGTGGGACGAATGTAGTCATTTATACTACTACTACTACTACTACCAAAGAAATGGCTGAGCATTGGATGCTTTTCATTCATTCATTCAATCAACCTCGATCGTCATTTGGCAAAATCATCGATCACGAAATACTCCCGTTTGATAACAACGCATCATGAATAAGAATAATATTTTATGCGTTTCTCCCGTTTGTCTGGGCCCTGTAAGTATCCACGCGTGTCAAGAATTAATTGTGTTAACTTAAACTTATAGTATACTATAATAATAATAATAATAATAAAAAAATCAAGCATGCTTGATTTATACTACTGTATTTCAATGTCGGTATGACATCTGTAATTGATAAGTGTAAATTAACAAGTTGCGTATCCTGACTACTTCTTTAATTCTGATTAATAATTTAAAGATAGGCTTTTTGACTTTTTTGGTCCCCAAAATATTTTCGTTGTGCCATTTTGGTCCCCAGCATTTCAATTGCTAACATTTGGTCCCCAAAGTATCAATTTTGTCTCTAAATGGTCCCTGCGCTCACGCCGTTCCTTCCCTCCGTCAACTTGGAGGGCAAGTTTGGTATTTCACCGCCCTCCCCCATAGCTTTATTTTCTTTTTTGGTCCCCAAAGTATTTTCGCTGTGCCATTTTGGTCCCCAATATACCAAACTTGCCCTCCAATTTGACGGAGGGAAGGAACGGCGTGAGCCGCAGGGACCATTTAAAGACAAAATTGATACTTTGGGGACCAAATGTTAGCAATTGAAATATTGGGAACCAAAATGGCATAGCGGAAATACTTTGGGGACCAAAAAAATAAATAAGCCTTTAAAGATATATTAAACAACCTTCTTCAACTTGATCGGAGTTGCATGCGCTTGAGTTTTTTTAATTCTCACTTTTTTGTCAAAATTTTTTGAAGCAAAAGATCGAGCTGATTGAGATCTTCAAGGCGGTGCAAATTAAAGAAGTTTTAGAAAATTATGTTCGGATGTGATATGCTTGCTTTATTCCGAACAATGACGACTTTTCCTAATGCAATGAAATCATGGGACGGGGAGAGTATAAGATGTCAACGTAGATCTTGCATGCATCTCCGGCAAATCCTTCAAACATTAAATGTAATTTTTTTTAAAAAAAAATTTAGTACTAGCTTTTAATTGCATGTTATAACAAATACCTCAAATGTAACATCCCACCCTTCTAATTTTACTGCGCGCTCATTCTTCTTTTTTGAAGGGTACGTAGTAGCTACGTAGTACCGTGCAAATGCCAAACTGCTTCTGTATTACTCCTTTATTGCCTAATTAACCTTCTACTTTTTCTTGCCTTTTGTGCTTTAATTGTTTGTCTTTTGCAAAGATAAAGATCATCTTATCTTATTTTTATTGAAAAAACATAGTTTTTGCATGAAGGGTATATTGGAGTGCATCATAAAAGGGCATCCGGCCGTCAAATTGTTAATACAGAGAGCGAAGTGAAATTTTGGTATTAAAATTTGAAAGATTTGCTAAAGATACTCATAAGAAACAGTGTTTGTAATAGTACTACTTATGAGCATCAAAATGGGTTTAAGTAATCCAAAGAGTTTGCCTAAGTGGAAATGAGAAAGTAATAAGTGTTTTGTCTTCCATAATGTCGTACATTAATTTGATTACCATGGATTCATGAGACCAAACATTCCATACCCTCGGGCCACTGGACGATTTGTTTAGCCATTAACTTCATGGCTCCGAAATTATTAATCGAGGCGCGCCACCCAAACGCGAGGTTATAAAAACAAAAATCAAAATGCGTTTTAAGTTTTATTTGTACTCTTTAACGGCACTCAAGTCAAAAACTAAGTTTTTAACGATAGAAGTTTGGGGTATCTTGTTAGTTTAAGCCTACCTATAAGTTTTGAAGGTGATGAACCATGTCATAATTGGCACTAAATGTGTAGCCATCGCGGCATTTTTCTATTTTAACAACACGCTTCGATTTCAAAACGTTAAGGAAGCTACCAGCTGCAACACAATATAATATTACCTCTATCTCTATCTTGTCATTTTCGTCAAAATGACAGCATCGATTATTCGATTAATTAGTGAATGCTAAGTCGAAGTTCGATCTGGTGGTGGGATTTACCAATTTCTGGGATAAGGGTGTATCGAGGGTTGGTCCGGTTTAGTTGAGTAATGTCCCTGTGAACACCTAATTAATTTTGGCAAGAGAAAAAGAAGATGATGATTTTGAACACCTCTTAGGAGAATTCATATGGTGAGATGAGATGGCCGGCCCAAAGCCTAGCTAGCTCAATTGGCAATTTTTCATTCACGCGACTGGTACATCAAGAGCATGGGCCCACCAACCCTTCTCGTAATTATTTAGCGGTCTCGGAATATCGTCGTACAGTGCCCAGCGTCATTATTCACGTACTCCACATGTATGTGAGGTTCATTCACTTATCCACAAGAATGTGTGGTGGAGAAGGCTGTTGGAGCATTATGTGGCGGTACTCACGTAATGCCCGCATGGTGTCCTAAGACCATAGAATAATTTCCCTTCTCCAAAGGGTTGTTAATTTTCACACTTTCATTATTTATATGCATAAGTAATTTTTTAGGTGCACATAAAAACTTATACTCCCATAAATTCCCATGTAAAAATGGTTATGGTTTAATGTCAATATAGGTAAACGATGTATAAAAATCACTACCAAAATTTTTTTTTGGAAATGTTCTTATAAGCATTTTCAACACTGCTACCCATGCGGCAAATATGCACAAAATTTGTACACAGATCCGGTATGGGGCCCATTATGGGTCTCACACAAACAATTCGAACCGTTTATTAAATATGAAATATTTTTTCACGGGTTTTTTCAAAAAATTAACTCAATCCGATAATTATAGGTACTCGATTAAATCATCTAATTTTTTCAATCAGACTTCAGGAAAATGAAAATTTAGATGATTGGATCGAGCATTTAAAAGTATCATATTGAGCTGCTTTTTTGTAAAGACCCTTGAAAAAATATTTTATATTTAATGAAAGACTCAGATCTTTTGTGTGAAACCTATAGCGAGCCCTACACTACAATTTGTCCACAGAATCCGTGCATATCTGCTGTTTGGGTATCATTTCTGAATATCAACTTGTCCGAAAAATGGGAGTCGTCTCTGTGCTTCGTTGAGGCTGCCAGCCGCGACGACTATATGTATAGTATTATTGGGGGACCCAGTTGCTTTAGTAGCATGGGGGCCCATTGGATTAAAGTCAAACCTCTCTATGATATTAACGGACAATCCCATCACGCCTTCTCTATCTCTCTCTCTCTCTCTCTCTCTCAAATGACAAATTCCAGTGACATACCATATCCCATTGTAGTAGTATTATTTAGACTCTTTACATTAGAGAAAAGTATTCGGTACACACATCTATTGGGATGGACGGTAAAATTCTTACGAATTTTTGTGAATTCTATAGTCGAAAAGCGGCGCAAGATCAAAAAAGACAGGTTCAAAGTTATGAATTTTTGTGGAACAAGATTCAAATAATTTGGAGTTGAATCACGAGATTTTGTGGTAGGATTCGAATTTTCCTAGTTCAAAATATCAAAGTGCATACCGTATATATCCTTGATATCAGGGCTATATACGTGCACTAACCTTGTCCATTAGATTATAGTAAAGGGGGTTGTTGGGTAATGACAAGGTCCCAATTTTTGAAACGGCTTTTTGAGGTGGAAAGATCATTTGATTCATTTGGGTTGGTGAGTAAGTGGTATAGTATTAAACTCTACTAAGCTACTATTGTATTTGACACACACACAAAATTCTGAAACAAAGTTTGATACGTATACAAAAAAAGAAGAAAGAAAAAGGTTTATGAAGGTGATTAAATTAGGAGATTTTTTTTTTTTTTTGGCAAAAGTTATAACAATTGGAATTTGCATCCGTTTGTTTAATATTTACTCCAAAAAAATATAATAACGGCACTCTTGACTCTTAAGCAACTCTTTGTCCATTTAGTCGTTCGAAAGGCAAATTAATATGAAGTCAGCAACCTCCATTGACATTTGACCCTAAAGCTAAAAGGGCTGCTTGATCTTCGTGGCCTCTCTGATATTTCAATCTTCCTCAAACCACAAACATGTACATTCACACAAATACTGATCACAATACATGTGGGCTGATATCTTTGGTTTTACTTCCTCCTAGCTAGCTATTACTATTAGGGTTTGAAATTGTGGAGATCCATCGATCGGATTTATGACTCCGTTTTTGTACGTATGACTCCCGCTTAGAAGACACACACTTTAGCATTGACTTATGAAGTGCAAGAGAACATCATTAGGGACATCCTGCCCGGTGTTGTCGACCGGCAATGTCCTCCGACGATCAAGTCAGTAACAAAATTCTCTCGAGCTTTATGGAATACACTCTGATGGTTCTTACTCACCGTTTGAGATCTATCAAATTAGATCTATATTACTACATATTTTTAGAGATATGCATTGAAAGATATGTACAATTTTTTAAGGTGTGAAATAGTAAAAGTGGACATGCAAACAAACACGGACAGAGGTAGTACCTATTTGGCTGCCGTATGTGGCTATTTGTGACACTTCATTCCAATTTGATAAAAAGAGAGAGTATATTATTAGTAATAGTTATTTATCTTTTACTACTCAAATGAATCAATTTTTTTTTTTTAGAAATGACAAATTTATTACTTTTGGTTGAAAAAAATGAGGATTGAGAACTTTTTTGTTATTTATTCTGTTATTTAAAATGGTGAACTTGTCAATATAAAACACTTTTGACTAATTCTATCACATGTTTAGTCGAACAGTTGTTGGTTGGGTGTTGATAAAATAAACATTGAAATCACAGGGAGTTTGTAATTAACCATTTCTCATATGTGAGAGGGATATATAGGCAAACCTCAAGAGGTACAATTGAAATATGCATTAATTGAAAACTTAATAGACTAAGCATTAATTGAAATGTGCTTGTATTGTAGCTAGCTAGAAGTCTCATATATATAGACATGCTATTGAAGATGTATAGGCATCTAATATTATTCCCTGTATGGAAAATTGCAAAAGCTAATGATGTATGTGGGAGTTATTTAGTTAAGGAGAGAGAATTCTTATAATTATTACGAGGGTGGTAACTTAATAATCACAATGCATTATTATATACCATGCAACGTTATGGCAATTAAATTTGGAAAGTGATCATACCGACCGATTTCTTGTCAATGTACGTAATTGTACTGAACGAGTAATAAATCAAATAATCTTAGGTTTTTTTTATTTTATTTTATATAAATTATAATCGGATGTCCGAACCAACTTGTAAACACCTCGACTAATCTGAGGCCCTGAAGTTAAGTCATGTATACTAATTCTTACCTAGATAATAGTAGAATTGTCTACCTAATTCGATATAATTCTTTGCAGAATATTGAAGATAGAAATCGTACAATGAGCCATAGAATTGCCAATTCTCTACACAAAACTAACCACCTGAAACGGACTCAATAGCTCTGTTGTCCCTCAAGAGTAACAACACTTGTTATCCCGGCGGAGTCGGACCCGCTTCGATAATCAGAAACATTCACTTCGTAGAGCTCGTCGAGTAGAACAACTCTGCAAAAAATCAACTCGATTGGTTATCATAAAGTGCCTAATCGGAATTTTTTTTATCTTGAAAAGAATGGATCTGAAACACCGAATCAAATTCATTGGAACCCATTATTGACAAGTTATAAGTGTTGCGATCAGGCGCTTAATGATATTCGATCGAGTTGATTTATTACAGAATTGTTCTACTCGACCGTTGGAGCGAGACCGGAACAGGCCGCACTCGGCCGGGACAGCAAGAGCAGAGCCCCTGGATCCACCTGAAACTCGTCCAAAAAGATAATTGCGTATATGTATTTGACATGTTTACCTTGTTTATCACCCCTGCTAAGAGTATAGGTAGTATTTGAATTTGTGTATGGTAATTGCGTGTGCGGCCTTTAAATGTTTTCATATATACTAATAAAAATTGCTGACAACCGCACAATGACATCCTTGCGAGTGTAGCCTGAAAGATAAACGACATGCAGGCTTCTCTTGGTTCAACTTGAGGGGTACAATCCAACTTATCGGCCAAAATTCCTTAAATCCGAGCCGTTCATGTTTTAAATCACGTCTAGATGCTTATTTTCGCCAAAAATCGATTTAATCGGAGTACATATTGGGGCAAAGTCAGATGCAAAAAATTGGGTAGAGCTTGGTCCGCACGGAACCTAGTTTATGCATATAAATTTGTTTCGATCGTGTACTCATACATGTCCGATTAAAACAATTGTTTGTGTGACAATGACCATGTTGATGTGATTTGAAATATGAACGCTCCAAATTTTAAGATTAAGGGCGGCATCGGGATTGGAATGGGTGAATTGCACCCGGTCAAGTTGATCCCTCAATGGCAGAGAAGCCATGTCCCAAGAGAATAGGGAGACACATGCACATGTCCCAATAGAATAGGGATTGGAATTGTCAATAATCGTTGCCAAGTTGGCAACGGTTGAGCACAGGGCTCTTTTGGTGTTGCAACCCCCCAGGCATCACGCAACGGACAAGTTACCGGTGTGAGAAAGAGTCTTTGAGGAGGGATAAGTATATTACGGTTTTGCTAATCTCCGTCCGTTAAACAAAGGATAATATACACATGATTTTAAATAAGTGCGGATATCAATACATATTTTACGGATATTAATATACTTTTACAAATATTAATACACTTTTCTCAGACATCAATGCACATTTTACCTATTATCTTACACCGTTGGAGTAAATAATACTAATATTGTATACACACTGAAATTTAATGCGTCTGAGAGAGAGATTACACTGCCTAATTTCTCCTCAACAAATACTATTGTTGGTTTTGTAGGTATTCTCAGGGATGTCAGGATTTCCTTTTCTTTTTTGTTTTGATAATCTTGGGGACGTTAGGATTAACAAGTACTGAATATTTGAAGATATTTTTTAGATCTTCCAACATCCTTAAAAGATCTCAATAATTTTTAAAGTTCTTCTAAATAATTTCACGAAATTATGTACGCGAATATGCTATTATTTCATGGGAATGTATACCGAAAATCTAAAAAAGGTCAAACAATCAGAAACTCGTATAATTAAAAGCAAGGAGGATTATTGGGCGCTCTTAGGGTATCGTCGCATAATAATGTCCCAATTCCACATCAAGTATTGTTGTGGGACCCAAAATAAAAATGTGTGTATGCGACTATGCGTATGTGCCCGCAAAACACCGACTCATTATTCTAAAGAGAGAGAGATAGAGATAGAGAGAGGGGGGGGTTGGGCCAATTGGTTAACCCAATTGACATCTCCCGGTCTTTTTCATGTGTGAACCAAAGTTTTAGTCCCGTCATGGACGTTTGAAATTCAGAATTATGAAAAACCTTTGAAATTTACTGTGAGCTAACCTACTAACTCTTCAATAAAGCTGCTGATGTATGAAGAAAGGAAGAAAAAAAAAAAAGAGAGGGGGGTGCGCGTGTAGGAACTGGGGAGGGGCATAAAAGGGCGGGGCATCATAAGGGGTGGTGAATGGTGATTATGCATATGGGTTGACTGAAGGTAATATATAAAGGGGGCGGCACATAGGCCTATGCTGAGAAACCCACAACCCGCTGTCATCATATTGTTTGTTTTAACTACTACTATCCTTATACTGGAGTAGTAGTTTCCCTTCTTTGGGATTGAGAAATTTCCATTCAATGAATTGAATCTCCTATCACTTCTTCATCCCCTCTCTCTCTCTCTCTCCCTCTCTGTTTTTTTTTCCCTTTACGAAGCTTAATTGTTGGCGATCGAGATGGATAAATCGATGAGTCTCGAAGGGATCAAGAACGAGACTGTTGATCTGGTAATAATCCTCATTTCTCTTTCTCATCCCTCTCCGCATGATTCTTTTTCTATTAAGCTTTTTTTTTTCTTGATTTTGGACGAGTTTTTTGAATCTGGGATTTGGTTTCCCTTCTCATTTTTCCCGGAAAATGCAAGTCTGGAATTCAGATCTGTGAGGATTGAGAAGAAAACAATTCGGTCTTTTCTTTGCTCTGAAACCTTCAGGTGTTATCAACTTATTTAGAGCGACCGAAAGGTCATTAACTTCTGAGGCCAGAATTAGTCTGAGGTGTCTAGTAATCCAAAACATGGTGGGAGTCCCCTGTTTTAAGGAGGGGGTTCACCCGCTTTCTCAATCAACCCTCTCCAAATTAAAAGTTATATACGGTGAACAAAATCGATTTCGGATTAAGGTTGGGACCTTTAGGTGCTCAAACATAAAATTGATTTTGGGGTTTGATTCGATACAGATTTCTTTAATGCGATTATTTTTTAGTTTGTTTTTTTGGTTTCAGCAACCATTTGCTGATATTATGAAACTTAAAAGCTGATTCTACGCCGTAGATATCGCGACTTCTCTTTTACTACTATATATCTTTTTTAGTATTTATATATAGTTTCAGAATTTTTAAAGGTTTTTTTATCTTCTTTTCACCGGTTAAAATTCTGTGACTTCTTTTATGCACCCGTGAAAGCAATTTTGTTCACACGCAATAAACATTTTTACTTTTTTTTTTTGTCCCCTCCCTTCAAACGATCTCGTTGAGATAATTAGCTCTTACTCCAATATTTACCTTCAAAAGTAACTTTGTTTTTAAGTCAAAAAGACACGACTTTTTGAACAAATCAAAAGGGGATGAAGGGAACGCTTTTTTTTTAGATTGTATCCGTTTGTTTGTGCACACGGTCTCTAATAAATTATTTTACTTTAAAAAGCCTCTCTAAAACCCAAACCGAACATGGTTTTGTATGCTAACCGATTTATATAAACATAGGTTCTCTATATGAGTATTCCTTGTCAAAATTCTCAAGTTAATCGCCTCTTTTTGTAGAAAAAAATTCACATGAATATGAATAGTTGAACTGATAAACCTTTCATGTATCTAAACTGTGACTTGCATGTTCAGAAAATGAATTCACGGATTTTTTTTTATTTGTTATAATTTTTTTTTGGGTAAATTTTGTTATTCTCTTTTGTTTCTTTCTTTCTTTTTTAATTATTTTCCTTTGGGACTTGACTGTAACTCCATTAATTTCTTTGCGATGATGGTTTCTTTGGAACGACGTTCAGTCGTTGACTAAGCCTTAGGGTCTGTTTGGAAATTGAAGAAGAGAAAAGAAGGAAAAATAATTAAATTACTCTATTTGTTCTTCTTTTTAGGACGGAGGGAGTATTATTTTTCCTCCCCTTTCTATTTGTTTTTCTTTACTATTACATGTTCAGTTATGTTACAATCATACACACACAATCACACAAACTCACCCACATCAAACATGGGGTTACTCACCTACATCATACATGGGATCACGTAACCCCATGTTTGATGTGGGTGAGTTTGTGTGATTGTATATTAATTGTTGGAGTACATGTTTGTTCTCTTTGTCCACTACTAACCAAACAAATGAAGAATTTATTTATTGCTGTTCTCTGTTTCTTCTTTTCTCTTTCTCCCCCACAAGTTCCAAACAAACCCTTAGGAAAATATAAAAATTCATAAAGTAGTAGTTGTTAATTTTTCGTATTTACTTGAAGCATATGTGATTGCGTGCCTAAGAAGATAGGTGGCGAATATAACCATGTGAGCTACTATTGTGAACACGTTAAAAGAAGTGCTACTTCAAAAAAGGTAGAGAGTACTGCAACTAAATTTTTTCCCCCTGAAGGTAAGGGTGTCCGGGCCCGTTTACCCGCACTTCTACTAGCTCACTTCCCAGTCCGGTAAAAAACAAGTCATTCTTGCTGGGTCTAGAGAATTTATAAGTTAAGAGTTTTTTCTTTTGCGATCTGATCCCAAAAAATTGCCAAAGTTTCGAAAGCTTATTCCTTTTGTTTATACTTGAGCTACCAAATGGGGTTTAATGCAATAAAATGCAATAATTTGTTGAAAGGGTTGTGTTTACAAGAGGAAAAGTGACAAATTAGGAAGACAACACAACATCCAAACCTGGCCTTGATTACTATGCATTAAACATGTTTTTACACCTAATCTTGTCGTTATCAGAACTAATCTTGGGTCTAGTTTTTGTTGCAAGATATAGGAGTAGTACTTTTCCGTGGTACCTAAACTTTTTCTGTAAAAGACAAAACTCACTGTTTTTTTCCCCAAACAGAAAGAGCAGTGGTTTTGATGATTTCAGCTTTTTTCTTTTATTTTCCGGGCACGCAATTAAATTTTGAAATGAATGGTAGTTAAAGTATAAATAATATTTTTGAATTTTTAAAAAATAAGGGTCATTTAATTTAATTGTGGAATGAACGGTGATGATTTTTTTTTGATTGGCAACAAAATTTTATTAGAAACTCAACAAATGTTACATTGAACAGTGATGATTAAGGTCAATACTAAAAAAATTTTGGATTTTAAAAAAAATATTATATGCTTATCGTATAAGTTTCCACTCACTTTTTTCGAACATTAATCAGGAGCATATGCTTCCTTTTGTTATCTTTTTCCGTAGGACAGTAAGGCTCCGTTCCGCAACTCAAAATAAGAACTTATTTTTTAAGAAGGCAATTTCAAGTTCAAAAATCATGTATTTACGCAAATAATTTTCCTATCACTATGGATCTTGTTTGATAGATCTCATTGAGATCTTTAATACGGTGCAAAAAAATTAAAAAATTATTTTTTATTTACATTATTTTTGAGTTTAAAAATGTGAAATAAGCTGCTTATTTTTTAAGAAAATTTCTGAAACGGAGCCTAATTTTCACATTCTCTTTTTTAATATTCACACTCTATTTAAATTTTTTTTTTTTAGTGCTAGAAGTGTATGCATTTTTTCGTTACTCGAAAGTCGTAATAAACGACTCTGAGTACTGACTATCACTGACATGTTTCTTGGTTTCCTCAATTCTTATATTTATTATCACATTTCCCCTGATTTTGGGTAATATTTCAAAACTACCCCACTTTCGGGAGAATCTGATGTTGTGCGTGAGAAACGCGCGTGTCTACGGTTCTTATCTCCACTTACTTTCTTGGTTAGCAATCCTATGCCATTCTTTTCTTTGGACTGTACTTCTTTGTGGGACCCCAATGTGCCGTTGGGGCCTCCGGGCCCTACCAACAATATTTTTTTGACGATTTCTTCAGTTTAACAACATGTTCCTTGTTGAAATCGTCATTCATGAAAAACATGAATTTAATCCCATCTATTTTAATTTTATGGGATTCTTTTTAAATTTAATGAACGAGGACTACAATTTAATTAAAAAATCTAAAGGTTGTGTGTAAAATAATATGACCAAGCCAAGCTTTTTTATGAATAATTTCCATATTAAAATTTATAATATAAACGAATCAAATTATCGAACAAGATAATAGCTATGATCCCACCACATATCCTAATAAAAAAATACTAAGCCTAATACATTTTTCACTACTGCCGAACAAAAACGAATATTTGGGTGTCCACTTACTTAGTGGCCATATAGTCACAAGAGAAAGTGTATTACCAAACGTTACAACAAGCTTACATGACATTAGCATTTTCACCATTTCAAGAATAGTTCAATATTCAGTGGAAATTTACTGCCTACATATATTTTGTTTTGGAACCACTACCTAGTTATCAATTTAGTACCCATTGCTTACGTACCCCCAAAGCAAATAATTGGGATTTAAATTTAAATTAACTGTTTCATCCAAAAGCTCAGTTGTATTGTCAGCAATTATAATTTCTTTTTGTTCAATTTTCGGAGGTTAAAAAGCTGGATAATTCCAGGATTTTAATAATTGCCAAAAAAAATTCAAATTTAAAATCATTCAAACATTGTGCACAAATACTTTGGGAGTAAAACTCATAAATTGGCGTCTCAATCAGTTTGCTAGCAAGTAACTTCTGACTATGGACTAAAGAAATTTATATACAAAGTTATTAATAACGTCAACCCAGTTCTGTCAAAAGGATGAGTTTAACGAACAAAAGCAGTAGTACAGTATTAATTAAGGACTAATCATGATGTATCAGCAAAGTTGATAAACTAATTCTTGAGTTAAGTAGTAACAATTCCTACTATACTCCCTCTGTGATGGCCAATTCACCGCAACGTTTGAACAGAGTGGTCTAGAAGAAGAGTACTGAGCTGTTTGGTGCCATTTTTTCTTTCTATTTTACAGGAAAAAGTTCCTATTGAGGAAGTGTTTGAGCAGCTGAAATGCACAAGCGAAGGTTTAAGTTCAGAGGAAGGGGCCAACAGGCTTCAGATCTTTGGACCAAACAAACTTGAAGAGAAAAAGGTTCCTTTTCTCTTTTGTTATCAATGGCTTCGTTCTTTTTTTTTTAATTATCACAAAACCTTAACTTATCACTCAGGTTCTCACGGGTAGAAACTTCATTCTTCTTTTTGGTCTTTCTGGAAACAGGAAAGCAAGATACTGAAGTTTCTTGGGTTCATGTGGAATCCGCTCTCCTGGGTGATGGAAATGGCAGCGATAATGGCAATTGCCCTGGCTAATGGCGAAGGAAAGCCTCCGGATTGGCAGGACTTTTTGGGCATTATTTGCTTGCTGGTGATCAATTCCACCATCAGTTTCATTGAAGAAAACAATGCTGGTAATGCTGCTGCTGCTCTTATGGCTGGTCTTGCCCCCAAAACTAAGGTACTGAAGTAAATTTTTTTATGTGAATGTACAAGGTGCAACCCTTATGTTTGGTTAGCTTATTTGGGTTTGGAATGGACTGATTTTTCATTTTTGGTCCACATTAAAAATTGCAATTGGGAGCTTCAGATTGAAAGAGTTGGATTTGTTTTTTACCACAAGTATTTGAATCCCTCCACAAATGATGAACTATAAAACAAACAAGAAGACTACATCTTTTACTATATCTTTACTATAGCTCCCTCAATTTAGTACTATTAGATATGTTTTCGAAATCAACATGATAGTACTTGTCTAATATGACCAATGTAAGTAATGGGTTTTATAAATTGAGCTCAATAAAAATGACCATTTGTTGAAGCAGTTAGATTTGCTGGTATTGCATATTATAGGAAGAACCTTCTTTAGCTTATTGGATGGGGCTTGTCTCTATAGGTACTTAGGGATGGTCGATGGAGCGAGCAAGATGCTGCGATTCTGGTTCCAGGTGACATCATTAGTATCAAATTGGGAGACATCGTTCCAGCCGATGCTCGTCTCCTTGAGGGCGATCCTTTAAAAATTGACCAATCTGCCCTAACTGGAGAATCGCTTCCGGTGACCAAAAACCCTTCCGATGAAGTCTTCTCCGGTTCCACTTGCAAACAAGGTGAGATCGAAGCAGTTGTCATCGCCACTGGTGTCCACACCTTCTTTGGAAAGGCTGCACATCTTGTTGACAGCACAAACCAAGTTGGGCACTTCCAAAAAGTGCTCACTGCAATCGGAAACTTCTGTATTTGTTCCATTGCGGTTGGAATACTGGTGGAGATTGTTGTTATGTACCCGATTCAAAAAAGGAAGTACAGAGATGGGATTGACAATCTCCTTGTTCTATTAATCGGAGGCATTCCCATCGCTATGCCCACCGTTTTGTCTGTGACAATGGCTATTGGGTCACACAGATTGTCACAGCAGGGTGCCATTACCAAGAGAATGACTGCCATTGAGGAGTTGGCAGGAATGGATGTTCTCTGTAGTGACAAGACCGGAACCCTAACCCTAAACAAACTTTCTGTTGACAAAAGCTTGATTGAGGTTTTTGCAAAGGGTGTGGATAAAGATCATGTGTTGCTTCTTGCTGCTAGGGCTTCTAGAACTGAAAACCAGGATGCTATTGATGCTGCAATTGTTGGGACGCTAGCTGATCCAAAGGAGGTACCACTCTTTCTGTTCCTTCGCATTGTGCTTTTTTGTAATTTAGACCGAGTTTGCACCAACTTTTTGATGAACCAAAATGAGGATAAAGTCATTTCGTCTAGACACAAATTTTGATCTAAAACTGATAAAAGTTACGAAAATATGAGAAAGATGAGGAACGGAAAAGAATGATGGCTCATATTAGACTACCATGTAATTCTAGGCACGTGCTGGTATTAGAGAGGTGCATTTCTTCCCATTCAATCCAGTGGACAAGAGAACTGCTTTAACCTACATTGATGCTGAGGGAAGATGGCATCGAGCTAGCAAAGGTGCCCCTGAACAGGTACCTTATTTTTCTTGTTTTTCTTTTGGTTGCTTTCTACCTCTTGAAGCAAGAGCAAATTGATTCATTGTTTAATTATTGGGAAACAGATCTTAACCCTATGTAATGCCAAGGAAGATTTTAAGAAAAAGGTCCATTCCATAATTGATAAGTTTGCTGAACGTGGACTCCGGTCATTGGCTGTTTCAAGCCAGGTTTGCAATCCTAACCTTAATGTGTTTATTTTATTTTGTTTTATATTTTCCTATTTCAGTTGAAAACTTACCCCCTTACTGTTGTCTTTTGTTGTGTTTAGGAAGTGCCTGAGAAAACCAAGGAAAGTGCGGGTGGGCCATGGCAATTTGTTGGATTGTTGTCCCTCTTTGATCCTCCTAGGCACGATAGTGCAGAGACAATCCGCAGGGCTCTGCATCTTGGTGTAAATGTCAAGATGATTACTGGTAACTAATAAGTCTTTAGACTCTACTTCTTGTTCATCCTCTTTTCCTTGTTCTTCTTAATTTGATCACTTAGTTCTTGTTTTAATGTCTAGGTGATCAACTTGCCATTGCTAAGGAGACTGGACGAAGACTTGGCATGGGAACGAACATGTACCCATCTGCTTCTTTACTTGGTAACCACAAGGATGAATCTATAGCTGGCCTTCCAATTGAAGAATTGATCGAGAAGGCAGATGGGTTTGCCGGAGTATTTCCAGGTGAGTTTTTTTCATGTACTTGCTGAAGACAAACATGACGTTTACCATCTGGGTTTATTCTAAGATTCGATATCTCCGTTTTCTGACCTATAGAGCATAAATATGAAATCGTGAAGAAATTGCAAGAGAGGAAGCACATATGTGGAATGACAGGAGACGGTGTGAATGATGCCCCTGCTCTGAAGAAGGCAGATATTGGAATTGCTGTTGCTGATGCTACTGATGCCGCAAGAGGTGCTTCTGACATTGTGCTCACAGAACCGGGGCTGAGTGTTATCATCAGTGCTGTGTTGACCAGTAGAGCTATTTTCCAGAGGATGAAGAATTACACAGTTGGTTTCTTTACTTCTTCTTCTTCTTCATCATCTTTTTCTTCTTCAGACTATTTAGTATTTCTGCTGAATTTGGATCATGGATTTGTGGAAGGATTACTTGAAAATGGATATGGGAAGAGGAAAATAAATGTGGTTCCTCCACTTTTTAAACTACTTTTAGATGCCTTTACCTTTTCCTTTTCCTTTCCCTGTCTAAACCTCAGCATAAGTCCGTTATATAATCACAGCCTTAAGATTTTGACTGGACTGTCTTTAACTAACCTTCAATCATTTTGACAGATATATGCAGTCTCCATAACAATCCGTATAGTGGTAAGTTCTCTTTGTCTGTCTAAGCTATGTAACTGCTATTTTGATGCTATGGATAATCACTAATCTATTTTCTTTTCTCGCTCTTTCATCGCCATGCAGTTTGGGTTTATGTTTATCGCCTTGATATGGAAGTTCGACTTTTCTCCATTCATGGTTTTGATCATTGCTATTCTAAACGACGGTGAGGCTTCATTTTCTATTTTTCGGGAATAATATGCCGCTCATAATCTGTTGTTTACGAGTTCTGACCCAGTGTGTAAATACGTTCTTAAAGGAACCATAATGACAATATCGAAGGATCGGGTGAAGCCATCTCCTCTGCCAGATAGCTGGAAACTGAATGAGATCTTTGCTACTGGTATAGTTCTTGGAAGTTACTTAGCATTGATGACAGTGATATTTTTTTGGGCAATGAAGGAAACTGACTTCTTCCCGGTAGGAAACAGCATTCTAATACTTATTCTCAAGTACCTTATTTTCTTCCATTGATGGTTTTCTACTTTTCTTGGGACCTAACTTTCATTTTTTTTTTTTCATGGTCCAGAATAAATTTGGTGTAAGGCCATTACGGGATAGCCCTAATGAAATGATGGCTGCTCTATACCTGCAAGTGAGTATTGTGAGTCAGGCTCTGATATTTGTCACTCGATCTCGCAGCTGGTCCTTTATTGAACGCCCTGGAGCATTACTGATGGGTGCCTTCCTGATTGCGCAACTGGTAAGCATTGTATTCATCAGCAGTTTTACATACACATATAAACATCACAAAATAACATACAGAACGCTAGCATGGCTGTGGGCCCACAAACAGCAGGACCCAAACCCATGCGAGTGTCTGTGTACTTTCTTTAGCTGGTTTCTATGTTCCTAACTTTTTTATCCAATCGTGGCTCATGTTCTCATGTAGTAGTTTATTCAGTATATTATGAAGAATAAAGCCACTTAATGGCATGGATTAAGTTCCCAAGTAAAATGATCTTTTTCAGGTGGCGACTCTGATAGCGGTCTATGCGAACTGGGGATTTGCTAAAATTAAAGGATGTGGTTGGGGATGGGCTGGTGTTATTTGGCTTTACAGCATTGTCTTCTATTTGCCACTTGACGTGATGAAGTTTGCCATTCGCTATATCTTAAGTGGCAAGGCTTGGAACAACTTGTTAGATAACAAGGTATTTCACCTTTACAAATGTTTTCTTGGGTGGGAAGTCCTCTCTTTGTTGTTTTTATAAACTTCCTTCTCTGAAATTAATGGTTGAGTAACCTGTTCCGAATATTTCAGACTGCTTTCACCTCAAAGAAAGATTACGGCAAGGAGGAGAGGGAAGCTCAATGGGCACTTGCTCAAAGGACATTACATGGGCTTCAGCCACCAGAAACCTCTAGTGTCTTCAACGATAAAAGCAGCTACAGAGAGTTGTCTGAAATCGCAGAACAGGCTAAGAGGAGAGCTGAGGTTGCAAGGTAATTAACTAAGTTGCCATTCTATTAGCCTTCCTAATGTCATTTGATATGTCTAGGAGCTGAAAAGTGATAGAATGTCCTTTTGTTTCCTTCATAACATTTCTAGCAGTGGCAAGGCTAGAATTGTGATTGTTACAGTATTTGTTAAGAATTGACCCCTATTTGATTATTTTTCAAAGACTTGAGTTGGTCGAAAATTTCATATATGCCCATAATTTAGTGTGCTCAGTTGAACCCACTTAGAGATATGCAGCTCCATCTAAGTGCACATTTTTGTCTAAAAATGATGTGTTAATGCTGTGGTTGTAGGCTTCGGGAGCTTCATACACTCAAGGGACATGTGGAGTCAGTGGTGAAGCTGAAAGGGCTGGACATTGATACCATCCAGCAGCATTACACAGTTTGAAATATTCCATCAAATACTAACCGTGAGGAGAAGGGCTGCGGACCCAAGAAAAACCTAATCATGAAGGGAAACGAATGCCTTCACTAGCTAGAAAATAGGAACCTCTCTGTGCCATAAATTTCCATATCTGTCTACCTTTTACTCTCTTTTGTATTTCAAGTGGCCAGAGAAAACATTGTGCTTGGCTTCTTTATATTTTATGCTGAGCAAATCATGAGCGTATATTCTAAAATTGTTTATTATGCTGCATTCTGTTTTTATCCTTGCTCTCTCTCATATGCCTTGGCATTTTTTTAAGTTTTTTTTCCCTGTATGGCTACTACTTTGGAGCATGCCACTTTTTGAAGTGTTTGCTTATGTAGTTGCAAGGCAAAATTAGACTTACACAAAATTAGATTTTCCTGGTTGGTTGGTTGATTGATTCTTTCTGGTTGGTTGGAACTTGGAAGTATAGCATTCGAATAAGAGAACACGTCTCTCAGATCCTTTACCTTTACCACCATGAACAATTCTGATCATTGATGCGGGTCTTGGAGAGGTCCAAAAAGGCCCAAAACTAGATCGGACTTGACACTAACAAAATAGTTGAAGTATAGAACTTTTGTGCAGAAAGAAACTATTGTTCAAAGCTTATTTTTCCTCTGTTTTTTGGCCTGGGAATTCACACCCACGTAAAGTACACATACATACACATCAGTATTGGGAAACCGAATCCCCGAGACCCAGTGATGATACGCACAAATTATACAACGAAATATACGCGAAACCCTACAAGACGGAACTAGGGTTTTACTTCAACTATGATTCTATTTCTTATTACACAAATTACAATTCACCCAATTACAGAATTGTAATTGCACTTCCGTCCTTATCCCATGTTATTAAATTCTTATTAATCTTTCCACGTTAAGATTACAAATACTTATTGATTAAAATAAATTACTAACAGTCGGAACATGTATGTACGCGTAAAGTGAAAGTGAAATAAACCAAACTATTCAATGCTTGACTTAAGATACCAAAATTGGTAACCAGACCTATATTTGATCCTTGTTTTTCAACAGCAAAATGAATGTCATGTCCTTTCTCATTGACAAAGACAAAGTAATTAGCTCAAAATGAGGGGGCCGGATCCAGTCCATTTGCTTAGGACCAATTCAGTTTATTTGGTGCATTCGAGCTGTCCAAAAGTAATACTTTTGGACGGTTCAAATTTAAAGGGGTGTTTTTTAAAAAAAAAAATCAAAAATATTTTCTTTAATCTGTGCTGTCCAAAACACTTTCGGACAACTCGGATGCACCCAAATGGACCGAACTGAACAGAGCAATTGGACTGGATCCGAGCCCCAAAATGAGAGCCTCCCAAATGCGTCTATATGAACATACACGTTGCTTTCAAAGTCAAGCACCAAAAATATTGAACGAAATTAATACTACAGTACTAAAATATCTCGTAATATCAAACAGCTTAGCATTCGATGACCAAGTGTTTCTGGCTATTATGTTTGATCACTTGGATAAATGATCGTGTGTGGGCGTGTAGAGACTCGCAAATTATTATATTTTCTAAAATCATTTAAATATGTGGAAGATCGTAATTTTGACGTTGTAATGATGTGTGAAGGTTTTGGTGACGAGTGGGTTTGATTCGATAACCGTTAGAAAATTTTAAATTTTTTTCCAGGCAATACGGGTACTGCATTTTTCCAGTACAGGTACCGAGTCAGTACGGGTACTACATTTTTCCAGTACGGGTACCCAGCTTCCAGACTTGGTGCATTTTGACACTTTGGGGTGCCGGTACCGGTACCGCATTTTTCTAGTACCGGTACCCACTGTGTTTTTTCTGAAAATTTCAGCACGTTTTGGGACTTCTATAAATAGACCCCTTATGTTATTTTCTCACTCCTAAGCCACGAACCAAGCCCTAAAATCACCCATCTACCTTCTCTCTTCAATCTCTCACCCAAATTCTTGGATTTGCACATCAAACAGCTCAAAATCTTCAAGATTTATGGGTTGTTCATCCTAATTTCATCCGAAATCAAGGTTATTGCGTTCAAAGAGGTAAGAACTCCATCATTTTCGGATTTCTCTCTCTCTCCTCTCAATCACTTGTTGAACCTCACTCATTTCTCTTGATCTTGGGAAATCTTGGACCTAGGTCTCGTATTGTAACTTGGGAAGAGCTAGATCTTGGCGTTTCAAGCTTGGGTTACTTAGGGTTTTGCTCAAAACCCATTGTGGTAGGAATTTCTTACTCTTGTTATGCGTTTATGAGGTGTTTGTGTAGCTAGATTGTGACTTGCTTCGTTATTCGAGGTTGTTCTTTTCATTTTCGGAATTCGGTAGAATAGGTCACTTTTTGGTTCCTTCATATGAAATAGAGTAGACTTAGGGCCCGTTCTAATGTCGCTGGAATCACCTAAAACCGTTGAGAATTGAATTAATGGTGGATTTTAGAAATCAGGTCACCAAATCTGTCTCGTTTTCTGGATTTCAGCCAACTTCGAACAGCCATAACTTTCTCGTCCGATATCCGTTTCATGCAAATCTTATATCGATTCGAAAGTTTTGAAGTCAGCTTTCAATTTGCCGCTAGAATCACCTTAAGACTCTTAGCACACAAAAAGTTATGACCATTTGAGTAGAGGTGTGTCGATCTGTCAATGTCCGTTGGCTATTCCTAAGATTATTTCGTTCCGTGTTATGACTCTATTTATGATTAGAGCATATTTAAGTCACTCTCGAGTATGATTGCTTGTGTCCTAACAACTCGTTGTTCGATCTTATCTATTGGCACTCATTAGAGTATAATGTTAGTGTCGTTGGTTGGAAAATGTTTCGTAAGGTTGATAAGAGTACCGTGGGCTACGAGAGGTTAAGTGGTGAACGTTACGAGTAGGCATGAGTTTGTCTAGTGATCCAATGGGTAGTATTGTGACTCGTGTCCGCTTTCTATATGATTTCCGTTTAGAACCGAGTGGGTTGTGTGTCATAGAATCGTTGTGGGTTTGATACATGATGTAGGGTGTCGAGATAGACTTAGAGGAATAACGTGGGTTTATAGTATTTATCAATGTGCAATATGGTGTACTTATGAGTTTGTTTACATGGTTAATGATGTAAGAACGATTATGAACTTGGAGAGTGGAGAGTGATGTCTGCTTAAGTATGGATTGATGATGCTTTTATATTTACGTGAGTTGTGAAGTCTGAATTGAGGGTCCTGCAATGCAAGGTGTGGTAATGCGGAGACTCTAGAGGGCCCGCAACGCAAAGTGTAGTAATGCGGAAACCCATGTGGAGAGAATTCAATGTGACGCAAGGGGGTGGTAACACAGTTGAATGTCTCGCATGATGAAGAGAACTTTGATTGACTTTAGAAGTCTATGTTGATGTTTGGATTGTGGTTGTCGAAAAGGGAAATGAAAGGTTGGTTCTATCAAGGTTTTATTAAAGACAGCAATCTGGATTTTTTTTCAAAAAAGAGGATTTTTATCAAAATCCTCCGGTATTCCTGTAACGCTCCGATTTTTGGACACGTTAATTAAATCATTTTTAATAGATTTAATAATTCATATGACTGATTTAAGAAATGAAATTTTATTTGCTCAACTCCGCAACCTACCCTTCAAATAAAGCAAGGGCTAGGTCGTTGCAAGCATATTATACCGGCAAGACCGGATCGTTCCCACGAAGAAATCTTTTAAGCTAATTTGGATTAGGTGTGATGAAAATGGTTTTCGGCTTTCAAGCAGCCAACTTCGATGTTTGATTTGAAATTATGAAAATTGACTTGGATTTGAACTAGACTAAGGTGGTCGAGTCAAGAGAGCTCGGTTTACCTACGATTCAGCCAATCAAACGATTCCTTTATCTAACTAAAGAGCGGACCGAAACCGTCCGGATTCCGCTAAAGGCATTTACGCTGAAGACTACTTATAACTCCTTTCAAAGTATTAATTCGAACTGAACTCATTTAACGCAAGTGAGAGACGAAAAAGGATCGTTCGCACGCGTACGATTAATCAAGCACGTAGCATGGGCCGATAGACTCCATTGATCAAAGGAGCCACCAATCCCATGATCGACACAAGACATCATGGGTTTAATTCGTTCAATACTTGAAATTGAGCTAAAGATTGAGCGGAATCATTTGATCGACTAATTCATAGCGCAAACCTCACCCCGAGACCCTACCGATTAACTACTCACACATTGGGAAAAAACTAAAGAGTATGCTAAATATTGAGAACATGATTCACCAATGAAAAGGAAAACAAACTTGATTTCTATTAATATCCAAACCACACGAGCAACTTTAATACTTGAGAAATTAGCGTAACACAATTGATTGCTAGTGTTCTTGAAGAAAACAAGGAAGAAAAGCTTGAAACTTACCAAAGGAGTTCTAGAAATGTAGAAGACGTAAAATTAGATTGAAGTACATAAAATGGCCAATAATGGCTTACAAAGCTATTTATAACTCTTACAAATCAGCCAAATAATGGACCAAAAGGTCCCTAAAATATCCCAAAAACATGCTAGAAATGGAGACTTTCCATAAAAGGAAAGTTGGAAAGTCAGCACAAAAGGAGCTGGTCGAAGGCAGAAGGTAGCGCTACCTCAAAACTTGGTAGCGCTACCAAGGCAACTGTGGGATTCTTCAGCACAGAGGTAGCGCTACCTCAAAACATGGTAGCGCTACCAAGGCCCTTTTTCTTGCAGTTTTGGCCCAAGCTTGGCTGCCATGCCTTGACGTGGCCCGACGGTTCTTCGATCCTTGGTTTCTTGATCACCGGGACTTAGCGGGAGTATGCCATGGGGCCTTGATCTCTCGGATACCCTCGAGAGCCATCCCTGAAGCGTTAAGCCTTGCTTGAAACACTTCGGCACGCTTGAAAACATGGATGGCCAACGGCCAATCTCCGAGGCCTTGCGTAGCATTGTTAGGCCTTGTTGGCAATGAAAAGTGTACCGGCGGCCTCTTGGACTCCTAGCTCATCCCGGAACATCGTTTGGCCTTTAAAACCGCCTTGTGAGCACGTTCAACCTGAAAGTCACACCAAAATACCTTACGAGCAAAATGGGATAAAAACGACTGCTAAAGTAAAGAAAGGCCACAAGTTAGAGGTTTTGAGCCCCGAGATCATGCGATCTTGGGTGCTAATCACACCCCCCAACTTGAACTATGCTAGTCCCTAGCATACATTATATAAAACTTAACAACCTACAAATTGAACCCTTTAAAAACAACAACAATCCTTCCGGTAACACAACTACAAAAAACATGCTCAAGCCGTATCCCATTTTAGCAAGAGTTCAAAAATCATAGTCTATCTATACCACAACTCGCAGCTAGTTACGAAATGAATGACCACGTATGAAGCATGCTCAAAGCAAGTACAAAAAGGAAGTATTTACGTCCAAAAGAGAGGATACGCAGTTTGCAACGCACACACCCGCTAGCAACCATATCCCACAAAAATGCTCAGAAAAATAGGCTATAGTGAACAAAAATGCTATGCCTTATATGTGGAGAGCATTAATAACAGAGGTTAACTTCAACTAAAAGAACTATGTTCATGAGAGAAAAACCATGCCACGAACTAACTATGCTAAACTTCACATATCGAATCAACAAAGAATCAAGGCGTACTAAGGATCAACGAAGGACTTCATTAGCATATAATGACCTTGGTTAACAAGAACGGTTGACAAAATGGGGTGGCGGCCATATCTAGCTTGGTTTCCTACCCTTGGCCGCTACCGACACAAGAAAACACCAAGTTAAAGGTCACATCTCAGCCTTTCCAAAAACTTGCATACTAACTAGTTAACGTTCAACTAAACAAAGAACAAAGAAATAAACATGATAGAAGGTGGGATGTCAACCACCATACACCCCGACCAATTAGAGGGATTTTCTAAACCTAAAACCACCGACTCTAGTCATCGTCTTCATCACCATCATCATCACCACCCCCTTCCTCATTATCATCATCGGAATCCTCCTGATCGGACTCATCCTCTTCGTCCTCCTCACTACTATCAACTAATTCCTCCTCCGGAGGAGGCACATACTTTTCCGCTTCCTCATCCTCACTCTGAAGACCCTTGGTATGCCAATTAAGCTCGTGCCTAAGCTTGCTAACCTCTCTAGTAAGCTTCTTCCTCTCCATCTTTTCCTTCTTCCTTTTCTCCTCACTCTTCCACAAGCATTTCAATACAGCCACATTCTGGCAAAAGAGCTTGTTCAGTATGCTATCCTTCTTCTCCTTTGGTCCGGGCTTAGTAGTCAGAAAGGCTTTAGAGCCTTCTCGGGGTACTTTAGGGCGAGACTTGCTTTTGTTCAGGAAGGAACCGGTGATTGGCCCAGGATCAAGAATTTCCAACTTCTTGTAGTCGTTGCCCTTCACACCCTGTTGCTTGCAAATTGTAGTGATCATGCAAGGAAAAGGCATCCGAGCAGTCGAAATCGTATCATTCTGGAAATCAATCAACTGATCAAAGATGAACTTCGGCCAATCAACAACCAACTTTGAATTCATAAAAGCATACATTAATTCCCCACTCTTCCTACTCGGTTTATTTTCCAACCCCCTCGGATACAAGTTACGGTGCAAGGCCTTGTTAAGCACCCGTATATCATCCCTAAGCTCTCCCACAACATGTGGAATATTAGCCATTCTTGGGTCCCGGTACAACAGATTATTAATCAGCCCATCATCAATTGCCTCAGCCCGAGGGTAGTTTACCGTTTCTGGGGCAGGCCGCTCACACCCCAAATAGTTTGCAATAACAAAAGGATCGATTCTGATATCCTTACCTCCCACTTTTGACACAATCTGAGCAGTGTTGCTTGTTTCAGAGCCAGCTGGAGGGGTTTTCATATTTTGGTAGAACTCTATGACGCACACGATGTTATACCCTTTCAATGGCCAAGTCCAGAAGTTCAACCTGTTGCTCGCAATTCGCTGAATTATCAAATGATCGGCCCCGATGGAGTTTGCTTTAACCTGACGTTCATTTTTGAAACGACGCGTCATCACCCCCTTCTTCCATTCAACCCGTTTATCAGCTTGAACCTCTTCACTAGTTCTACGGAGTCGCTTCCTAGACTTTTGCCCTGAACCACCAGCCACCTGCTTCCGAGAACCTGACCCACCCGCCTGTTCTTCCTCAATTTCTGAAGCAGGGGCAAGTGAACCTTCCCCGGCCTTTCCCTTTCCCTTGGCTCGAGTCATTCTCACAATGCAGAGGAGTGAGAGAATTTTCGAATTTTGGCTAGGGTTTTAGGATTTTCAGAATTTTGAGGGTTGGGGATGATTTTGGGTTTGTAAACCTAGTTGATGGGTAGATATATGTAGGATATATGGAGATTATAGAGATTGATGGAGGGGAATAGGGAAATTCGTATCCTATGAAGAGGGAGAGAATTTCGAATTTACCTTGATTTTTTTTCGGATTAGGGCTTGAATCCTCGAAATCCCTTGATTCGGTGCTTGAACCTTGGTAATTGATTGAAGAGATGAGGATTTCGTGCATGTTTATGGAAGATTGAGAGGGGTTCCCATGAATTGCAGTGGTCTGGGTTGGGTAGCCATGGGTTTTGAGAAGAACAGAGAGAGAGATCGTGGGTTTAGAGAATAAAGTGGGAGGATCGGGCTTTTAAAACACCTGGCACTGTAGAAAAACACATGGTAGCGCTACCATGGTTTGAGGTAGCGCTACCTTCCTCCCTGTTTTGCCACTGGACTGCCATGGTAGCGCTACCAAGTTTTGAGGTAGCGCTACCTTCTGCTGAAACTCTGCAGAACTTGTTCGCTTTGCCATGTCAAGCCCCGAACTCTTGAAATTCACCCAAAACACCTCCAAACCACTTGCAATACTGTAACACAACTTCCCAAAACACCCTCCAAACATCCGGGTCCCTAGGTCTATGAGAAAAATGTAGGACACGGACTAGGATGCAAAATAGGACGAGGGGACTCTTTGGTGGTTTAATCAATCAAAGAATGCCTAGTATCATTTCCTACGTACGCCATTGATTCCACAACGATTCAACATAGATATTCAACACAATTAGGCATGAACATGAGATGAAACGCCTAAACTAAGAATTTGGATAAAAATAGACGGGATATGGGTAAAACTCACTTAAAAACACACTCAACACCTAGACCATTCATCCGTTAATTCATGCAAACGAGTTGAGATGTAGATAAACACTCGAGATTACATCAAACTCTCGCCAATTAAGAACGTCATGAGCATGTGCCAAATTGTGTTACACCAAAAATTATGTACCATGGAAGGATTGTTGAACTAAAACTTGACAAACTTAACCAAATTTGAAAAATTTGAAAAATTTTACCAAAAAGCATATATATAGGATATATATATCTCTCCCCCCAACTTAAATTGTGCTATGCCCTCATAGCATAGAAATCAACAGGATTGGGAGGGAAAGAACAAAAAATTGTACCTCCGGGGGAATGTCAACCCCCTAATACCTCGACCAAGTTGGAGGCTTTGTCGTCACCGGCTTCGTTCATCATTCAAACAGCTTTCAAAGTCAACTCCTTCGGCTCTTCCAACAGAACCACAGCTAGTCACACGGGACCATGGTCAAAGCTTTATTGGCCTGACAACCGCGACACGTAATCGCACCCATGCTTAGGGCTCCTGAATGCCTCAATCACTCCGACTGTAGATCCAAACCACCAAGGCTGGTGTGGTAGCACGTTTACCCTGCAAAAGACTGAAGCTCGAACTACCTACTAAGAGCCAAATGACATTAGAACCGCCCGGCTCGTGTTATCCGGGCGCCAACAGACAAAAATAGAAATAATACTTGTAACACACCACCCGATGATCACGCAATCTCACGAGTCATACTTTTCTTCCCGTATCGCACCGCGAGGTAGGACACAGGTGGCTATACTAGACCGTCAAACACTTGTTACATCATGCCCGAAGTAAAATTTACCGCTTGACCTCGCCAAGCAATTAAGCCTAGCGTTCCCTATGATCTAAACAAAGCGAGACTAGACAGAGCCTTGCGCCAAAGCACGGGAATATCAAGTCACACCCAAAGACCTAAACTGCTCCCGATAGGGACATATCTGAAAGCATGGATCATTAACAGTAAACTACTACAAAGAAAGCTAATTAAAGCCCGATACAATGATGCATTAATGAAATCTCATAGTGAGAGAATCCCTAAACTTAACAGACATGCAGCTATATACAATAAGCAAAACATTGCCCTTACAAACCGGAGCTGGGCACACGATCCTTATTTTAGTAGCGGCGTGCGAAGCTACAAATACCCAAGTCAATGGAGGGTACCCCTTACAATGAAGTCAAGGGGCCGGGTCCGACAAACAGTTAAGTTCAGCGGTTACGCTTTCGCTCCCCGTGCAAACATGATGCTAAACAACTAAGAAACAAGAGCATCCGAATAAACAGGATTGCTCAATTCCTCATCCGGCTCACCAACTTCAAAATGGCCAAGAAACGGTTTAAGCCGTTGGCCATTTACTTTAAACACATTCCCGTTGGATTCATTCTCAATTTCTATAGCCCCGTGAGGAGAAATAGATTTCACAACATAGGGTCCGGCCCAACGGGACCTTAGCTTGCCCGGAAATAAATGCAATTTAGAGTTATACAAGAGCACCTTTTGGCCTACGTCAAAGTCTTTTCTAAGAATTTTAGTATCATGCATAGTTTTGACTTTGGTTTTATATGAGCTAGAGCGATCATAAGCATCTGACCTTATTTCCTCGAGCTCGTTGAGTTGAAGCTTCCTCTTTGCACCGGCAAGCGGCAATGAGGCATTCATCTTCTTGATTGCCCAATAAGCCTTGTGCTCCAACTCCACCGGAAGATGGCACGGCTTCCCATAAACAAGCCGATACGGCGACATTCCCAGAATAGTTTTATAAGCAGTCCGGTAAGCCCACAGAGCGTCAGTCAGCCGAAGTGACCAATCTTTGCGGGTTGGGTTAACCGTCTTCTCTAGAATGCCCTTTATCTCCCGATTGGCTAGCTCGGCTTGGCCATTCGTTTGAGGATGATAGGCCGTTGACACCTTGTGCACAATAGCATATTTCCTCATCAACGCCGCAAAGGACCGATTACAGAAATGTGTGCCTTGATCACTGATTATCGCCCTTGGCATGCCAAACCTTGCCAAAATGTAGGCCCGGAGAAACTCCACTACGACATTGGCATCATTGGTACGAGTGGGGATGGCCTCCACCCACTTGCTCACATAATCAACGGCAAGCAAGATATAGTGATAGCCAAAGGACGTAGGAAAAGGCCCCATAAAATCAATGCCCCAACAGTCAAAAACTTCCATGATTAGGATGGGATTTTGAGGCATCTCATTGCGTCGGGTGATCTTGCCTAACTTTTGACACCGCTCACAAGCTCTAGTGTACTCGAACGTGTCCTTGAACAAAGTAGGCCAATAGAAACCGCATTGTAGAATTTTAGCCGCGGTTTTCTTGAAAGAGAAGTGGCCGCCACAAGCTTCCGTGTGGCAAAAGTTCATGATACTTTGATGCTCGGAATCCGGAACGCACCTCCGGATGATTTGATCCGGGCAATACTTAAACAAGTAGGGATCATCAAAGGAAAACCTTTTCACCCTTGAAAGAAAACACTTCCGCTCTTGAGAGGACCAATGAGTTGGTAGTAGCCCCGTCGCCAAATAATTCACAATATCCGCAAACCACGGGGTGCTTGAGACTCCAAAGAGTTGCTCATCCGGGAAAGTATCAATGATCGGAAGCCGAGTTGTACGATCTTCAAACTCCAACCTTGACAAATGGTCGGCCACTACATTCTCCACTCCCTTTTTATCCTTGATTGTCAAATCGAACTCTTGAAGCAAGAGAATCCATCGAATAAGCCTAGCTTTAGCATCTTGCTTGGTGAGCAAGTACATGAGGGCGGCATGATCGGTGAAGATGACAATGGGCGATCCAATCAAGTAGGAGCGGAATTTGTCCAATGCAAACACTACCACAAGCAACTCCTTCTCGGTAGTGGAATAATTCATTTGAGCATCGTTCAAGGTTTTGCTTGCATAAGATATAACACACGGTTGCTTATCCCTTCTTTGGCCTAAAACAGCCCCGACCGCATAATCACTTGCGTCGCACATAAGTTCGAACGGAAGGTTCCAATCGGGACTTTGGACAATGGGCGGAGTTGTAAGACTTGCTTTAAGCTTCCGAAAAGCTTCCTCACAATCATTCGTCCATTCAAACGGGACGTCTTTGGAGAGTAGATGGCATAGTGGCCGTGAAATGGCACTAAAATCTTTGATAAACCGCCGGTAAAAACCGGCATGCCCGAGGAAGGATCGGATATCCTTGATGCACTTGGGAGTTGGGAGATTGGCAATGAGATCAATCTTGGACTTATCAACCTCTATGCCCTTAGAAGATACAATATGGCCCAACACAATGCCTTGTGTTACCATGAAATGACACTTCTCCCAATTGAGAACAAGATTCTTCTCCTCGCATCGTTCCAACACCTTGTCAAGGTTGGCCAAACACCCCTCGAATGAGTCTCCGAACACCGAGAAATCGTCCATAAAGACTTCGACGATCTTCTCCACCATATCACTGAAAATACCCATCATACACCTCGAGAAAGTGCCGGGAGCGTTGCACAAACCGAATGGCATGCGCCTATAAGCAAAAGTCCCGAACGGGCAAGTAAATGTCGTCTTCTCCTGATCAGCCATGGCGACCTCAATCTGATTGTACCCGGAGTAGCCATCAAGAAAACAGTAGTAGGCATGACCAGCTACCCTTTCCAAAATTTGATCGATAAACGGGAGCGGAAAATGATCCTTCCTTGTGACTGCATTCAGCTTGCGATAATCAATACAAACACGCCACCCGGTGACAGTCCTAGTAGGTACAAGCTCATCTTGATCATTCTTCACAACTGTGACTCCCGACTTCTTAGGTACCACTTGGATGGGACTCACCCATTTAGAGTCCGCGATCGGATAAATGATCCCCGTATCCAACAATTTCAACACTTCGGCTCGCACCACATCCTTCATGTTAGGATTTAACCGCCGTTGTGGTTGACGTGACGGCTTCACATTGTCTTCCAGATAAATATGATGCATGCAAAGAGTTGGAGAGATGCCTTGTATATCGGCGATGGTCCATCCGATAGCCTTCTTGTGCCTTCTCAAAAGTGCAAGCAATTCCAACTCTTGAAGATTCCCAAGAGTGGAGGATATTACTACTGGAAATGTTTCATTGTCGCCCAGAAATGCATACTTCAAAGTTTCCGGGAGAACTTTCAATTCAAGCTTAGGCGGCTCAACACTAGATGGCAACGTCTTCTTTCCTATCGGCGGTAACTCTTCAAATGTAGGAATCCACGGCTCCGCCCCACAAGCTTCCTCCTCATCCAACATAGAGTAAAGATACTCAACCTCCGGTGCTTCCAGAAAATCGGCCTCCTCGGCGGTAAGACACACCTCCAAAGAGTCCTTGGACAAGAGCTCATCCACATGGTCTTGCACTAAGGAGTCGATACAATTAACGTCTTGGACATCATCGTCATCTCCCATTTGACTGCCAACATGAAACATATTGACCGCCATCTTCATATTCCCAAACGTCATGTTCACAAGACCCGTCCGGCAATTAATGACGGACTCCGAGGTAGCTAAAAATGGCCGCCCAAGAATAACGGGTGTCGAAATTGGAGACGAAGCCATGGGACAAGTGTCCAATACCACAAAATCCACCGGATAAACAAAATTATCCACTTGTACCAAGACATCCTCCACCACGCCCTTCGGAATGCGAATACTTCTATCCGCCAATTGCAATGTGACGCGAGTTGGTTTCATCTCCCCGAGACCAAGCTCTTCATAGACTGAATAGGGAAGCAAATTAACACTCGCCCCCAAATCTAGCAAGGCTTGCTCAATCTGCTTGCCTCCAATTGTAACTGAAATAGTAGGACACCCCGGATCCTTGTACTTTGGCGCAATGGTCGTTTGGATGATCGAACTCACTTGTTCCGTAAGAAAGACCTTCTGTTGGACATTGATCTTGCGCTTCTTAGTACACAAGTCTTTCAAGAATTTGGCATAAGATGGTATTTGCTTAATTGCATCCAAAAGTGGAATGTTGATCTTGACTTGTTTAAAAAGCTCATAGATATCCGCATTGGCCGCGGAATTTGTTGGAGCTTTCAACCTTTGAGGATAGGGAGCTGGTACGGGAGAAACTTGTGGAATGGGAGGGATATTGTCCATCACCTTTGGCGCTTGCTTGGGAGATTCCCCAAGTGTTGAATTTGATGAAGTTGGCTCCGGAGCGGTCTTCACAAATGTTGGTACCGGTGGTTCAACTTGTGCATTATCCACTACTTTTCCACTCCGCAATGTAATTATGGACTTGGCTTGCTCGGGGAAAGACACCGAAGAGCTACCAACCAAGTTTTGACCTTGAGGGTTAGCTTGAGGTTGAGCCGGAAATTTTCCTCTCTCTTGTTGCAAGAGACCAACCGATGTGGCAAGCTTCCCCATTTGTGTTCTCAAATCTCCAATAGCTTGAGTATTTTGCTCATTCATAGCGTTTTGCATTTGGAAGAAGGATTGCATCGAATCTTCCAAAGATCGCCTTTGAGGGGGAGGTTGTTGAAATTGGCCTTGGCCTTGAGAAGATTGGCCTTGTGAAAAACCTTGCGTGAAACCCGAAGGATTAAATCCGGGAGGCCCTTGACTTTGTTGAAAACGTGGTGGCCCAAAGTTTTGTGGGGACCGCCATGTTTGATTTTGAAATGGCGGTGGGCCTTGAAATTGTCCCCCTTCTTGCGGTTGGTTCCAACGGAGTGCCGGATGTTGCCTTTGAGCTTGATTGAAAGTATTCGGATAAGGCTCAAATCGTTGAATAGCACTCACTTCTTCCGGAGACATGCTATTAAGAACGTTCCGAAGAGCGGGAATGTTGAAACAATCACCGGTTGAATGGCCCGCCATCTCACATATGGCACATATTTCTTCCACCTTGATGACAGACTTCACCTCATGTGCTCCTTTCAATTCCATTTGTTCCAACTTCCGAGTGAGCTGTTCCACTCTAGACTCGAGGGCATTAGGCTCGTTCAATGAAAATTTACCGGAACCACTCGGGCCTTGATTTGCCATAGCACGCTCACCTACATCAACCACATCCCAAGATTGATTCTTGTCCGCCAATTTATCCAAAAATTCCCATGCATCCACACCCGTCTTGTCTAGAAAGTCCCCATCGACCATAGTATCAATGAGTTGGTAACTTGATTGGGAGCAACCTTGCATGAAATGACCGATCAATTGTGGCTTGTCAAACCCATGATGTGGTAGCGCAGCAACCAAATCCTTGAACCGCTCCCAATACTTGTAGAACGATTCCCCCTCTTTTTGCTTGAAATTCTGAATTTGTTCCTTGAGGAGCTTTGTTCTATGGACCGGGAAGAATTTCTTGTGAAACTCGGCCTTGACAGCTGCCCAGGTTCGCAATGATTGAGGTTTCAAAGAAGTAAACCATTGTTTCGCTTTATCCTTGAGGGAAAAAGGAAATAACCTCAACCGCCCATTCTCCAATCGAGCGGCATCCGTGGTAAAAGTATTGAGAAGCTCTTCAAATTCACGGATATGATCATATGTGCTCTCACGGTCCAATCCACGGAATATTGGGATGAGATTATGATACCCATGCTTAAAATCAAACGAATTTGCATTAGTAGTCGCAGGAAGGACTATGGGGGATTGTTGAACCGGACTCCCCGGATTCAAAATATCCCTCAAAGTCCTCACTGGTGGTTGTTCAGCCATTCTCTTTTTAGGACGGCGGCCTCTCGGACGTGAAGGAGATTTTAGTCTCGGACGTCTATAAGCCGCCAAAGGAGGAGATCGTCCTCTCGGGCTTCCTTGAGGCGATAATGAATGACAAAGTCTATTAGAGTTTGGACTCCGATAGAATTCAGTCATGCACCACCACTCAAAAGAGAATTGATGAAAGTTGCAACCACAAAAGAAACTAACAAACGTCTAATAAAACTTGATTATGTACAAGAAAAAGGGAAGCAAGTTATAACCATGCTAGTTTCGTTACACCTCAAGTTGATAGGAAAATCGATTAGAGGTTTCCACTAGAATGAGTACAAATTGCTTGAAGTAAAATAAACGGGATACTTACAGCGGTTTGTCGAACCTCCAAATAAGCGAAAATAAGAAATCCCCGGCAACGGCGCCAAAATTTGCTCAACTCCGCAACCTACCCTTCAAATAAAGCAAGGGCTAGGTCGTTGCAAGCATATTATACCGGCAAGACCGGATCGTTCCCACGAAGAAATCTTTTAAGTTAATTTGGATTAGGTGTGATGAAAATGGTTTTCGGCTTTCAAGCAGCCAACTTCGATGTTTGATTTGAAATTATGAAAATTGACTTGGATTTGAACTAGACTAAGGTGGTCGAGTCAAGAGAGCTCGGTTTACCTACGATTCAGCCAATCAAACGATTCCTTTATCTAACTAAAGAGCGGACCGAAACCGTCCGGATTCCGCTAAAGGCATTTACGCTGAAGACTACTTATAACTCCTTTCAAAGTATTAATTCGAACTGAACTCATTTAACGCAAGTGAGAGACGAAAAAGGATCGTTCGCACGCGTACGATTAATCAAGCACGTAGCGTGGGCCGATAGACTCCATTGATCAAAGGAGCCACCAATCCCATGATCGACACAAGACATCATGGGTTTAATTCGTTCAATACTTGAAATTGAGCTAAAGATTGAGCGGAATCATTTGATCGACTAATTCATAGCGCAAACCTCACCCCGAGACCCTACCGATTAACTACTCACACATTGGGAAAAAAACTAAAGAGTATGCTAAATATTGAGAACATGATTCACCAATGAAAAGGAAAACAAACTTGATTTCTATTAATATCCAAACCACACGAGCAACTTTAATACTTGAGAAATTAGCGTAACACAATTGATTGCTAGTGTTCTTGAAGAAAACAAGGAAGAAAAGCTTGAAACTTACCAAAGGAGTTCTAGAAATGTAGAAGACGTAAAATTAGATTGAAGTACATCCAAAGGCCAATAATGGCTTACAAAGCTATTTATAACTCTTACAAATCAGCCAAATAATGGACCAAAAGGTCCCTAAAATATCCCAAAAACATGCTAGAAATGGAGACTTTCCATAAAAGGAAAGTTGGAAAGTCAGCACAAAAGGAGCTGGTCGAAGGCAGAAGGTAGCGCTACCTCAAAACTTGGTAGCGCTACCAAGGCAACTGTGGGATTCTTCAGCACAGAGGTAGCGCTACCTCAAAACATGGTAGCGCTACCAAGGCCCTTTTTCTTGCAGTTTTGGCCCAAGCTTGGCTGCCATGCCTTGACGTGGCCCGACGGTTCTTCGATCCTTGGTTTCTTGATCACCGGGACTTAGCGGGAGTATGCCATGGGGCCTTGATCTCTCGGATACCCTCGAGAGCCATCCCTGAAGCGTTAAGCCTTGCTTGAAACACTTCGGCACGCTTGAAAACATGGATGGCCAACGGCCAATCTCCGAGGCCTTGCGTAGCATTGTTAGGCCTTGTTGGCAATGAAAAGTGTACCGGCGGCCTCTTGGACTCCTAGCTCATCCCGGAACATCGTTTGGCCTTTAAAACCGCCTTGTGAGCACGTTCAACCTGAAAGTCACACCAAAATACCTTACGAGCAAAATGGGATAAAAACGACTGCTAAAGTAAAGAAAGGCCACAAGTTAGAGGTTTTGAGCCCCGAGATCATGCGATCTTGGGTGCTAATCATTATTAAACAGAGTTTAATAGCGGAAATCTCAAATACTAAATTCAAAATGATCTTACAACTCCAAAAATAAAAGAAAAATTGACTAAGGTGATAACACTTTTGAAAATTCAAATAATAATATTTCAAATTAACAGAGCTTCTAAGGATAAGACATCCAAGACTCGACGAACTCCTTTTCCTCAGCTGAGAGGTCCTGATCCTAGTACTGATCAACTTGCAGAGGATCATGTTCTTTGTTCTTCTAATATCCTGCACCCTCTGGCAAATTGATCGCCAAAACAACCGATTTACCAGGATACAAACGTATCCGTGAGTAATAATTCACCCAATAGAATAATTCTAACCCTACCAACCCCTTACTCTACAATTAGCATTCAATAATAACAATAATATCACAATTGATAATACACGAGAGAAAAATAATAGCACATCGTCTTCTTCTTTACTATCCATCACCTTACATGAAATCTAAGGATCCTCTCCACGAGATCCTTTCCTCCCACATCCACTAACTACAACCATCTCATGGGTCCACATTTCCCCTTGTTTATCCTGTACCAGGGTCCTAGGTGAGCGCACCTAAGTTATGTACCGAGCATGTTCTCACTTAAGACCATAACAGGAGGATCGAGTCATACTATGACGTATCGTACATTAGGGTCGGATATCCCTACCACTAACTATAACCGTCTCATGGGACCTATTCCCTCTTAAACAAAAGAAGCAAATTTTCCCATGACGCATTATACATTAGTGTCACAACATCTTTCAATACTGGGCCCCATTGGTTACCCATTTCAACACAGGGCCTCATTGGTTACCCTTGCCATAGCCATGGCTCAAATCTCAATCCACAACCTCACACCTCAACACTTTATCAGTTTTCATTTACTTAACATCGTCTATATGGATCACTACTCGCAACCATCCTGTGAACCTAAGTCCGATTTAACAAGTACAACATGGTAGTTCCAATAGCAACTCAATTAATAACATGATACATTTTGACAAGAAAGCAATATGGCAATTGATACTGTACGAATAAGTAAACACATAAGGATTTGAGATTTGGCCAATGCTTTTTGATATTCTTAAAAAAAATTTATCGGACGGTATGTTCGACAGTAAATTTATTAACTCAGGAGTGTACTTATAAACGTTCAGATGGTTTAGTAAGCTCATAGGGTATAATGAAGTGAACGTAAAATTTTTAATTTGATACGTCAATCTTTTAAGGTTTAAGTATCTAGTATATATATATATATTACTAGTGTAACTTTTAGCCGTTTGTAATTCCAACGTTGTATAGTAATATTTTAACTTATTGTTGCTTAACAAATTTTATTCATTACTTAACATTTTTTTTTAACTAGAATTACCTTACAGTATTTTTTTCCTTTTTCTTAGATCTTCTAGTTTTCTAAAATTGTTATTATTGCTCATAATTATTGACTGCAATACTTTACTACATTAACTTTTCATGTTCAATGGTTTACTTAGTAAATAATCTTCTTCCTCTACATGTTCGTTATCACCATCCACTAATTTTATTAGAGTATTATGGACTTCCTCTAAGTTAAGTTTATATTAGTATTATCATTAAGGATTTTTTTTTTGTTAAGCCTATAAATATGATTCTTCTATTTGTGAGCCTTATTAATCTTAAGATTAACTTTAACTACCACTAATATTGGGGTAATAGTTACGAGCATTCGGAGTAAAGAAAAATCATGACATGTATTTCACATAAAGGTTAATATAGCATTAGCAGAACTGGAAGTATAGCAATATCTTAGGCTAGGCTCGTAAATTACAGCAAGTACAGGGGGTGGACTGTAATTTCAGTATGCAAAATGCCAAAATCTGAAAATCAACGTAAAAGCTACAGTAGCATTTCAATAGAAAACAGAGGATTTTCAACTTAGGTGGGTTTGATGCGGGGGTTGTTTCCATCCGTTCCAGCCGTCAAAAACATTAACCAAAAACTAAATATATTTAGGGGAAAGTAGGAGAGTGATTATCCTACCTTGAATCCGGCCGAAAAGGCGATTAATTGGTTCGGTCGATTTTTAGCGATTGGAGAAAACTACGGACTCGGAGAACTCTGGGGCTGCCTCGGAATGAATGGAAGGTGGGCTGCGGATGCTTGGGGATGTAGTGGTTGATTGGAAGCCCGAATTTGATGTATGGAGTAGTGCTACGTAGGAACCCATTTTTCTCTCTCTCTCTTAAAACTCCATGGATGAGTACTCAAGCTCTCTCTCTTTCTCTCTTTTTCTTTCTCTGGACTGACCGGTAAAATGGAAAGGAGTAACTGTTTTGATTTTCGGAGGCCTAGAGTTGTATATAGGGAGAACGAGTGGAGAAGTGGAGAGGTGGGCTGTGAACGTGGTTGGGATGTAGAGGTGAAGTGGGAGTCCTGATTTTCAGCAAGATTGGCACAGTACGTGGGTGGTTGAGTGTGGAATGAAATTGGGAGATTTACTGTTTTCTTGGATTTTAGTCAGGATTTCTAGGAAAAGATACATGTGCATATATATTCGTACATAGACATATCAATTGAATTATCGGACAAGATAATTATTAAACTAATTAGTTTAACTAAATTAATACAATTTGGATTAGCAATATAAATTTTATTTGAAAAAAAATTTAGGGCCAAAATTAGGGTCGTTACAATTTCTGAGCGAATCAACGGTTTTCGATATTTGGGCACAAATCAACGGATTCCAGTATTTAAGCTCGAATCAACGGAGTTTGACCCGTGGTGGTCTTATGTTTTCTCTAAATGGTTTTGGAAAATCAAAAGAAAGTTTGATGAAATTAATGAAGCTCTACGGTGGATGGTATGGAATGAGGAAGTGGTTTGTGGCATTCGTACGAAAAATAATTAGACGGTTGAACTATTGTTATTGTTTGTTCGATCGATATGAGATTCAACGCTGCTTCTAGTTTGATATGCGAAGGGTTAGGGATGTCTTTAAGATGTATAGAATCCCGTAGTCGTAACTTGTTGATTCATTGTGGTGTCCCTTTGTATCTCATATCCGTTGGTTGAAATTCATTCACTCTAGTTGCATGCTTCATCGCATTTTCATATAACTTGAGTATAGTTTTCTCTACTGGGCTAGTGTAGCTCAACAAAATCCTTCTTTTCAAGTTCAATTCCGGTCAATGGCTCGCATGCATTGAGTGCATGGATGAAGAAGAATACTTTCTGAAAGCTAGCTTCATTAGCTACCTAATTATCATGTATCGATCACCATTTTATTAAAGATGGCTTTGTAACTGAAAAGAAAAAAAAAACTTTTGAATTTCTTTAACCAAACCGTTTGTAATCTAATAACTTGTTCGTATTTGTGCTTAAGTTTAAATTTTGGGCCGGAGTGCCAAGTTGTATTCTATTTAATCTCGGGGACTTGATTTGTAAATTAAACAGGTGGAAACTCTCTTTTGGTATTATGCTACTTAAACGCGAGAATTTCTTTTGAAAGATTTATTTATTTATGTTGAAAATCGAGGGCGTGACAGGGCGTGCCAAAAAAGAATATAAATCTATCATTTTTAGATTAACTCAATAATAACTAACTTAATCAGGTAATTGTGATTATCTGTTCGATTAGTCGATTACCTCAATGAAGAGGATTTTTCTAAAAAGGTATCAATCAAATTGAATTGAAAACACTTCAATCAATGAAATCAAAAAAGATAATTGAATATAAACCCGCTTGAATTCAATCAAAAGTAGATTTATACACAATTACCCTTAAGATCTCAGCAAGGAAAGACAAATAGATGCAAGATAACTTAAATTCAATCGAAAGCAAACTACAATTAACTAACAGCTACTTCGAACTAATTCATTTTAGTGTATGCATTGTCAAATGATGATAAGATTTGTCTGGGCCCTTCTTCTTCAACTGCCTCTTCTATTATAGACAAATGGCTTGGTCATCTTCTTGTTCTCCACATTTTCTTTTGAGCGCCGAAAACATTCTTTCAAACTTGACTCGAAATGTTTGGTTTCCCTCCAAGAACGATTATAACTGCCTTTGATCTGATTTGACTTGGTTCTTCAGCAAACTCCTTCACTTCTTCTGTTCGTTGTTGCAAAACGTGGTTGAATGTATTGATCGTGGGCTCCCTTATTCCTGTGCAACATGGATTAATGCTTCGAAATGATTTTTATGAATAGATATTCGTTCTCAAACTGCTTTTATATATAAGATGTCTTCAGACGTCATAATTCGATGATTTAATGGGTAATTAGTTATAAAACTTGATTCTCTTCTTGACACCTATCTTTGATTACTTTAATTTCCATATTATGGCTAAACCGTGATTGTTCCTAATCAAAACGATACCGTATGACACTAAAATAACACTATAATCACACCTTTCGATCCCATGTATCTTAAGCATAATTATGATGTGTTTTGATTGGTTCATACATGGTTTAAAGCCACATTTAATTTTTTCATTGGGTAGTAGTATATTTTTAGATATATAAACACTAAGGTAATAGAGTTCTAGCTATGAACAAGAAAGATCGGGTATGTTTAGCCTCTGCAAAAATTAGATTTTTTTTTTAAATCTGTGGAAATTAGTGTTTGAGCACAACAAGAATACTGATAAGGCGGGCAAATTTGGTAGCTGTAGAAAAGGATGAAATATATGTTTTCACTTTTCAATTCACCCTGCTTCACAACGTGGTCAAATGTGAGGTGAATTTTTTTTCCAGGGGAAGATTTTGTATTTCTGTCATACTTATGGAGCTATATGTGTTTTATTGTAAACCTCAGGCAAGTAAAGTCGGTGTACCTTGCCGCCTCAAAAGTGAACTAACTTAGGGCGCGGGTATTCGCAGCTACATAATTTCTTCCATAGTCCACTATATTTCGGTAAATAGTTGTTGAAAATCATAAATAATATTTCGGTAAATAGCCGTATAAAAATGGCCCTGAGATTTCAAGGCTCAAAGCGAACCTTAAATATGGGATCCTCGATAATTTTCTGTTAAATAATTGAAAAAGATTAAATCACTCAAAGAAAGTTGAACCTTTGCTAATACAGTATATTGGTTTTGAATTAATATCATGGAGGGTGTATTTTGCCGCCTCAAAAGTGAACTAACTTATATATATATATATCTAACTAACACACTATGGAGAGAAGCGGGGAAAAGTAAAAACCCTAGTTCTGTCATATCTATTATTCCGCTCAACTTTGGTTGTTGTTCTGTTTCCTTTGATTTGATTTAGGGATTCTCGGCGGCGATAGCGCATGTGGGTGTTGGTGGTGGCGCTGAGGCACACGCTCGGTTCAAGCAGTATGAATATGGAGCCAACTCAAATCTTGTCCTGACCACGGACTCCCGCCATCGCGACACCCACGAGCCCACCGGTGAGCCCGAGTCCCTCTATGGGAAGATAGACCCCAAATCGTTTGGTGAACGTGTTTCCAAATCTAAACCACCCCCAGCAGAATTGGACGACGAGAAGCTTAAGAAGAAATCGAAGACGAAGAAAAAGGAACGCGAACAACCACTTGTTTCTTCTGATCCCACCACGCTTGCCAAGCAGAGCAATAAGAGAAGGCGTCTGCAAGAAGAAAGCAGCGTCCTGACTTGTACTGATGAAGGGGGTTTACCATCCTAAGACCAAGGAAACAATGGCAGCAGCTTACGAGGCTCAGCTTGGTGTCATTCAACAGCAATTCGGTGGCCAACCGCTCAACATAGTTTGTGGTGTGGCAGATGAGATATTGGCTGTCCTCAAGAATGAGACTATCAACAAACCAGACAAGAAGAAGAAGGAGATTGAGAAACTGTTGAACCCATACCCAATCAGTTATTTGATGATCTTGTTTCAATCGGGAGGCATATCATTGATTATTTTTACCAGGACGCAGGTGATGCTGGTGGTTCTGCTGTGGCTAACGGTGATGATGATGCCCTCGATGACGACAATGTGGGTGTTGCTGTTGAGTTTGAGGAGAACGAAGAGGAGAGTGATCTCGATATAGTGTGAAGAAGAGGATGATGATGATGATGATGATGTTATGGAAGGGAGTGGTGCTGGAGGAATGCAGATGGCATGATGCAGGAAGCTAACGAGGGTATGACTTAATGTGCAAGATATTGATGCGTATTGGCTTCAAAGGAAGATTTCTCAGGCATATGAACAACAGATTGATCCGCAACAGAGCCAGAAGCTAGCAGAAGAGGTACTTAAGATTCTAGCTGAGGGCGGCGATGACCGCAAAGTTGAAACTAAGCTGCTAGTGCATCTCCAATTTGATAAGTTCAGCCTCATTAAGTATCTTTTGCGGAATAGGTTGAAGGTTGTGTGGTGTACCCGTCTCGCCAGGACTGAAAACCATGATAAGAGGAAGAAAATCAAAGAAGAAATGTTGGGCGGCTCAGGTCCGGAATTCGCTGCAATTTTGGAGCAGTTGCATGCCACCAGGGCAACTGCTAAAGAGAGGCAAAAGAACTTGGAGAAAAGCATAAGAGAAGAAGCTCGTAGATTGAAGGATGAGAGTGGTGGCGTTGATCGGGACCGAGAACGAAGGGGGATTATTGCAGACAGTGGTTGGTTGAAGGGTCAGCGTCAGTTGCGTGATCTTGAAAACATCGCATTTCACCAAGGTGGTCTTTTGATGGCGAACAAAAAGTGTGAGCTTCCACTGGGTTCTTATAGGAACCATAGAAAGGGATATCAAGAAGTTCATGTGCCAGCTTTAAAGCCAGAACCAATTGCTCCTGGTGAAGAGCTTATAAAGATATCTGACATGCCAGAGTGGGTGCAACCAGCTTTCAAAGGGATGGCGCAGCTGAACAGGGTTCAAAGTAGAGTTTACGAAACTGCCCTTTTTTCAGCAGAGAATATTCTTCTTTGTGCTCCCACTGGGGCAGGGAAGACAAATGTTGCAATGCTAACCATACCCCAACAGATTGCATTGCATAGGAATGATGATGGGACTTTTGACCATAGCAATTACAAGATAGTCTATGTGGCACCGGCGAAAGCACTTGTTGCTGAAGTGGTTGGCAATCTGTCTAACCGTCTGCAGCAATATGATGTCAAGGTGAAGGAGCTAAGTGGAGACCAGTCTCTTACGCGGCAACAAATTGAAGAAACCCAGATTATTGTCGCTACTCCAGAGAAGTGGGACATCATAACCCGAAAATCAGGCGACCGTACATATTCACAGCTTGTTAAACTTGTTATCGTTGATGATATTCATCTTCTGCATGATAACAGAGGACCAGTTCTGGAAAGTATTGTCGCAAGAACTGTTAGGCAGGTTGAAACCACGAAAGAGCATATTCGTCTGGTTGGCTTGTCTGCTACACTACCTAACTAGCGTGTTGATTTGAACAAAGGACTCTTCCATTTTGACAATAGGTACAGACCTTGTCCTCTTGCTCAACAGTATATTGGGATCACAGTTAAGAAACCTTTGGAGAGATTCCAGTTGATGAATGATATTTGTTATGAAAAGGTCATTGATTTTGCAGGAAAGCATCGGGTTCTATTTTTGTCCACTCAAGGAAAGAAACTGCAAAAACAGCCCATTTGATCCGAGATGCTGCACTTGCTAATGACAATCTTGGAAGATTCTTGAAGGGGGATAGTGTGAGCCGTGAAATACTTCATAGCCAGACAGAGCTGGTAAAGAGCAGTGAACTTAAAAACCTACTGCCGTATGGCTTTGCAATTCATCACGCAGGAATGGTCAAGGGCTGATCGCCAACTTGTTGAGATTCTCTTTGGTGAGGGGCATGTGCAAGTGCTGGTTTCCACAGCAACTCTAGCTTGGGGTGTCAATTTGCCTGCTCACACTGTGATCATCAAAGGTACCCAGATTTACAATCCTGAAAAGGGTGTGTGGTCTGAGTTGAGCCCTCTGGATGTTATGCAGATGTTGGGGTGTGCGGGGAGGCCTCAATATGATTCACACGGAGAAGGAATAATTATAACTGGCCATAGTGAACTCTTATATTATCCCTCTTTAATGAACCAACAACTTCTTATTGAAAGTCAGTTCGTGTCAAAATTGGCTGATCAGGTAAATGCAGAAATCGTTCTTGGGACAGTTCAAAATGCCAGAGAAGCATGCAATTGGCTCAGTTATACTTATTTGTATGTTCGCATGCTACGAAATCCTTCTCTTTATGGTTTGGCACCTAATGGTTTGACAAGAGACATATTATTGGAGGAGCGGAGAGCTGATCTCGTAAGAATCCTTCATGTTATAACTTCTTGTGTTAGCATCTTGATTGTTCATTTTCCATGTTTGGTTTAATTTTCATTAACTATGGTGGAAATCTGCCAAACTTGTAACATGTTATAATAACTTAGTAAATTTCGAAAGTTACATTACACCATATTATAACGCCCTATTCTAAAGTTCTCAGCTAAATTATCCTCCCAGGTACTGACAAATGATAAGGTGTCATCAATGTAATCTTGCTGACACAGTTGGAAATGGGAGCTGAATGAGGGTGAAGTGAAAATCAAAGGCAGATAGTTTTTAACTTTGAGCAATTTTCTCGATAGCTATTTTTGAAAGTACTTAAATGACAACTGTGTGCTTGTGTGTGTATATGTTCTCGTACACTCCACCTGGATTGAGTGAAGGGCTAGTAAAAGGAACTCCTAGTTAGAGGAAGAAGGAGAAGAGAGGGGAGGGGAGGGAAGGGGAGATGAAGTACCCATCTTCTTGAAGTACCCATCTATCTAGACAATTATAATAAGGGGTAGGGAGGTCCATATCTTGATATTTAACCAAAAAAGGCATATAAGTGAATGCTATCCTAGAAATTACATGCTATTTGTTAACTAGAAGCACTTCAGTTCCCCTCTTTCCTCCCAATTTTGGAGGGGAACATAAGTGCTTAAAATGGTGGTTCTGTTTCGTTCCCCCCCCCCCCGCCCCCCCAACTCCTCCCGGCTCTTTACACCATTACCCTACAATCAAAAGGTGTGTGTTAGGGAAAAGTAATCATTCAGAGCAGTTTCCTAAAGACTAAAGTACTTTCGGTGTTATTTAATAAATTGTTTATTGGAAAACATTCTGCATTTAAATCCTCTGTGTCTTGGCGCACGCGCATGTGCGCATTTACCTCCTTCCTGAGCACATGCCAGACACATCTAGAGAAAATTTGCACTTATTGATTGAGATTATAAAGTAGATGCAGTGCAATGTGGAATCATTGGCACATACTTCTAAACTGATCTTATGGTCTCATGTTTTTGTCATAATTTAGCCACTGGTACGATTTGGATGATTTTTTGTTCCTCTGATTTTTGCTACTTGTAAAATTAAATGACCAAGTCCTCCTCCGTCCACCGTTATTCTGAAGATTTCTCTTTTATTGACTATTAATTTGTTTTTTTGGTTTAGTAAAATTCAAGGTAAGTTGCAATATGTTATGGAAGCCATTAGATATAATAGTAGTTGGTAGATTAAACTTTCAAAAGAAAGCTTTTGATCCTTATAAACCATCGCTACTTTTATTGTCCATTGCATAATGCATTCATATTGGATGTAATAATACTTATTCCAATGTATGGAGTATATTCTTGCTAATAAGAAAATTTTCACTGAAACCAAAATGAGCTGCTTAGATGGGTTGAGCCTGTTGGGAGACTGGAGGAGGCCGTTGTTATGTCTTCTGAGTGTTAAAGTGTCATATGACCGGCCCCATGGTGGGGTAGAGGGTAAACCGAAGAGGCCTAAATCTTTTTTAGTGACAAATGCTGAACAAATAGTACTTCAGAGTAGTTCTTGAGCAGGAGAGGGGTAAGATAGGGCTGAGGAGGTGGGTCTTTACTATTTAGTTGATTGCAGTCTTGGATAGGCATCTTGCCATCTTTATTTCCTCCTCTTGAATTTCTACTGGAATGTTACCCACTAGTCAACTTCTAGAACCTAAATTTTGAATATTTCTTGGAAAAAGATGATATCTATGTTTTTTTTTTCCTTTAATTTAATAGACCACAAAAAGTGTGGATTCCTACTTCTCATATCGTTTCTTTTTATGTAGTCATCTAATTCTATTATTTTGGCTTGAAGTTCTGACTTCTGACTAGGGTAGCAATCAGTGATTGAAAAATCGCGCCTAGGCGAGGCGAGCGATGAGGCGAGGCTGGGTCGCCTCGCAGTGGTGAGGCGAGGCGAGCATCGAAGAGGCGACCGCTTAGTCGCTGAAATCACGACTAGGCGTGAGGCGACCTAAAACGCACGCCTAGGCGTCGTCCAAGTCAAAAACACATATAAGGGCAAAAAAATAACTCACACACAATCGACGCCTACGCCGCCTTCTCCTCTTCTCCTCTGCAAACGAAGGTCTCTGCTCTCGCCTCTCCTCTGCGATCAAACTTCGACCAGGTAAGCGCTCTATCTCTCTCTCTCTCTCTGAGATCTATTGATCTCTCTCTCTCTCGCACCCTTCTCTTCTCCTTTTCTTCTTCTTCTTCTTCTTTTGCTGTCGACTGCCGACAGGGTATGTATATATATATATATATATATATATATATATATCTACACACACACACATATACACGCAGTCACGCACCCTTCTCCTCTTCTCTCTCTCTCTCTCTCCCTCTTTCTCTCCCTCTCTCTCACCTTCTGGGTCAGTCGGCTGCAATACGAAGAGCCGACTGTGTTCTATTTATTATTATTATTTTTTTTGTAAAATACAAACAGATATATGACTGGGTATTGTTTTGCTAGCGCTGGGACCAGCTGGGTATTCTTTTGCAGCTGGGTATTTTTTTTTGCTAGTGGAGCTGGGCAGATGGGTATTTTTTCCCCACACATACAGTCATTCAATTACACACTATATATATATATATATATACAGTAATTTTTGTAAAATTATCAGAAAACTTATAGTTTGGAATTGGGAGTGGGAGTAAAAAAATACGCTATAGTTTCTGCATTTGCCATCATCTGACCGATGATGTCTTGTTTGGAATATCTGGAATTCTGGATTGTTAGTTTGTTACATTTTGAGCGTATTTTACTAGTATTTCGTATGTTGGAATGTTGGATTGTTGGTTATTTATGCAATATGGTGATGTTTGTTCTTGTTTTGATGGTAGGAGTAAATATTGGTCATTTATGTAATTCATATTACGTTTTTTTTAAACGCTCGCCTCGCTTCAATGAGGCGCTTGCCTCGCCTCGCTCGCCTCGCCTCACTCCGCCAAGGGCTTTGTCGCCTCGCGTACGCCTCGCGAATTTAAATCACTGGTAGTGATTTTTGCAGATTCATTCCGCAGCAACAGTATTGGACAAAAGTAACCTTGTCAAGTATGATAGGAAAAGTAGATATTTTCAGGTCACTGACTTGGGTCACATTGCTAGCTACTATTATATTACTCATGGAACAATATCCACATATAATGAGCATTTGAAGCCAACAATGGGTGATATTAAGCTTTGTCGGTTGTTCTCACTCAGCGAAGAGTTCAAGTATGTAACAGTGAGACAAGATGAGAAGATGGAACTAGCAAAGCTGTTAGATCGTGTTCCAATTCCAATCAAGGAAAGCCTGGAAGAGCCTAGTGTGAAGATTAATGTATTGCTTCAAGCCTATATTTCACAGTTAAAGCTTGAAGGGCTATCTTTGACATCTGATATGGTCTACATAACGCAGGTTTGTTACTGTCATTATTTACTCTTTATATGGAATTGCTTATTTTTTCAATTAGTTGGATGCTTTTCCTAGTTCGAGCTAAAATTTCTATAGCTCTCTATATTCATAT